>JAQQZT010000039.1:30603694-30625852 GCA_030068275.1 Clarias platycephalus
TTAGATAGCTCCACCCTTGCATCTCCTCCTCTGAGTAGAGCTGCACTGAGATTTACGCTCTGCATGACATGTTTTCAGTGTTAAATTGGAGCAAAACAACTTTAGACACCATGGGGTGTGTGGGTAAGACGGTGCTTGCGCAAAAGCAAGAGACGGGTGTGTTTAGGATTAGGAGGACTCTGTCTTCTACCTCTCGCAGCATTTTCAGACATAATTACATGAGCAATTATTTAGTGGCAACTTTAAGAGAGAGAGGCTTCTCACACTCAGGAGGCATTTTCTCATCTAAGAGCTTTTTGAAAGGGAATAAGTCTTCAGGGTCTTGGGTTTATTTTTTTTGGAGACTCTTGAAAGCACATATAAAGTGCACTTCAGTTTATGACTCAGCACAGTGCATAGTACCCTTAGGAGCTTCAAGCAGGTGAGTACAGAAACAAAACCATGTGTGGAAAACATCTCTAGATATTCCACGGTTGAAGATAAGAAAGTGAAATGTGAAATTTTATGTTTTTTAAGTGCATGTTAATAAGTGCATGCAAATAAAAGCTATATGAGATCTAATAATTGCTATCATATGTGCTTTTATATTCATTCAACACATTTATTGCAACATACAGTATGTTTATATACAATACAATTTATATACAGTATAATGTTTACACTGGGTAAAGATCAGATTTTTTTCTAAATGGTCAATCCCAAAAAAATTTCCATATACGGTATGTATGTAAGGCAGCATAACATTCATAATACAAACTCTGTTGGAGTTGATGTTATAATACCCCTCACTCATTCATCCCTAAAAGCATTAGTTACTGCTGTTACAGCATGTCCTACTTTCTGCATACTGCTACAGTTTGGAGAAGACAGATGTATGGGTGTGATGGTGATGCGTACATGTACTTTTAGTGTTTATGGTGATATATGTCATATAGTGGAATATACATTATTCCATGGGCGCTATGTATACAATGTTTGCTTATGTAAAAGATATATGACTTTATTCCACACTATATGAAATAAGTTCAAAAGAAGATAATTGGCACTACAACTCAAGTGTTCCTAACACTTCCCAACACTCGTGAGCTCAATTTGAGAATTGCGCTATTAAGTAGATCTGCTGTTATCTGATTTGGTGTGCATTTTGTATGTGTGTATGTGTGTGTGTGTAATCTCTAGGCAGGTGACAGACACTACCATCCCAGCTGTGCTCGCTGTAGCAGATGCAATCAGATGTTCACTGAAGGAGAGGAGATGTACCTGCAAGGTCAGACTGCAACTTTTCACATGAACTTTTTTCCTTAGCCTTTTTACACAAACTGGTTCTTGAAGTTCCGGTTTACTGAGATTCCAGCTATTGTGTTGAAGTGTGTGTTTCTGTATGTGTGGTTTTTTTTTTTAAGGATCAACTGTTTGGCATCCGGGCTGCAAGAGCTCTACAAGAGCAGAGGATAGACAAAGGGTGAGACACTTATCATGTCTTTACTCGTTCTAACACGATTCATCCTGTCCTCCTGTCTCCATGTTTTGTACGTCAATACGTGCACTACGATGTCTCCGATCATGAGGGTAGACGGTTCGGTATTTAGGTTATCCTCATATCTAGCCCCCAGATGTGTTGTCCAACTTCCATTTTGCCTTCCTCCACAGCTGTTGCCCACGTCGCTAGCTCTCCTCGCCAAATCCGAAAGGCAGGTACTGTATTTGCTATCGACTGCGCCACACGGATGCCATGCTCCCCGGTTTGGAGCGTCATTGCTAGTTAGAATGCTCACACATAGATCCATGATCTGCTCCCCGGCATTAAGTCATTGAGATGCGTCACGATCTTCACCATTGGCTGAAAAGGTCTCACAAGACATTGTGATTTGCTGGATGGTCTAAAACAGGTCATACATTCCAGATTATCATGAGCCATTTTGCTAACCGTGTAATGTATTATTTGCAGTTAAAGAAGCAGTTTGTAATTTCTACAGCCCTCTGCTGGCTGAAAAGGCTTTTATTTTTCAGCAAGGGATGGACCCTATCTGTGGGCAAGGAAAAAATCTAAATAGAAGACTGAAATAAACAACCTGAATAACATTTTTTTTTAGACATTATATATTTATTATTATGTGGGTAGTCTTTGAAAAGTTACAAACTGCAACTTTAATGTTATCTGTCTGTTTTTTGTGTGCGTTGTGTTTATGTGCAGATGATCACTTTTGACAAATTTAGCCACATCCAACCGAACCTGCTTGCACAACATAACTCTCTCTCTGTATACAGAGCATGGGTCAAAAGTCTGAGTCCACTACTGATCTTTTTCTATGATGGGGATTCCACGAGCGTGGTGCCATTTACTTTGAGCTGATATTATATTTACCCATACAGTATGTTAATAAAGTAAAGGGATGTCAATAATTTAAAACCTCTGAATCAGTTAGAAAAGATCTCAATCAGAAAAGGGCCAGTAAAGTAGATGAAATATAATTATAAAATACTTAAGTAATATTTAAATTACGATGTTTCGAATAAAATTGTCTAGAAAAGTCATACATTCATACATCTTTTTTTTTTTTTTTTTTTTAGGCATTCAGATGGGTCTCCAGGATGTGTGTGTACCCTTTTTCATTTTTGTTTTGAAGGGCATTTAATAAGGCAGTTAGATTTTTTTCCCTAATGTGACCTCATATAAGATGATCCCCTTACATGCTCTGTTGTTCTCTAAAGGCATGTGGCTTAGGAGTAACTCATTTACAATGATTCTAAAACAGCATGTTTGGAGGAGGAGTGAAAGAAAGTTTGAAGTACAAGAAATTCTTTTATTTTATTTTGTTGGGCCGCTGATGTCTGCGTTAACTTGTTAAAGTTAATAATATATGGGACCTTTAATAGTTTAAATGAATCACACATTTGAACCTGAACTTTTTATATGAAATACTCAAATGAAAATGAATGATATGTAAATACAGAATTCACTGACAAATAGTGTTTAAACTTCAAACTTCTAAGTGTCATTTGGTCTGTTGCTTTTGGGGAACGGTTAAAGTTTTTACATAGAATCTTTGACGAAGAGTTTTTGAAAGGCTTAAGTAGAACCATTATCCAAATAACCATTGAGGAGCCTTTTTCAGGTAAGTTTGCATTACAGTATTGTCGCTGATTAAATACTTTCAGTCATGAGTTGCCTCAATGAACTGCATAGCAAAAGTTCCTGTTCCTGTTTGGTTAATTGGTTCAGTCTTCTAACGATGTTATATTTTAACTGTAGTTTTAAAGGAAAACCTTTGTTGATGAACTTTTAAGGATTCCACGAACAAGGAAAACTGAAATGTGCTAATTTCAAATAAGGTGAAATAGAAGAACTTGTTGGTGGTGGACTCAGACCTCAGATGTGTAAGATCTCTGGACCCTGTGGTATATAGAGTTCATACAATTTTTCATCTCTAGCACTGAGATCCAGGTCATTTTCAGTCATGCTACTGGATCAGGTTCAAAGGTTGAAACACCTTTATAGGTCTTCATTCCTTTTTGGAAGTCATGTTCAACCTGTCTCATCATTACACTCATCATTTCTCCCACATCTGTCCATCTTGCTATGGTTGGGTTGCTGTATTACTTTCACACACCCTTATTCACTTCTCATCATGGCTCAGAACCACATCGACGATTCATTGATTGTGCTGCCACACAAAGGCATTAAGGCTTTAAAGTTTGAAAAATGCTTTTAATCATTACCAAAGGTTTTTACCTATCTCATTTTATTTAAGTTCTTAGCACAGAATTAGCAAGTACACAAAAAGTATTGGCACCTTGTCTAGTTTGTAAAACATTAATGGGTTTCCTCACTCACTAGCCACATCCAAGTCTGAATCCTAATCCTAATCCTAGGTTTACTTACTAATTGACCATTTTATAGTGTACCAGTTTCTCCTGTTCATCACACAGATGACAGCAGTGTGTTGTGTCGTTGTTGGTGTGTGTATGTGTTTCATTAACATCAAAGTCGAACTGGTGGACAGGTCTTGGTGGACATTGAGTGTGTGGGTTGCTGGTTCTAAACCTGTGTTCACTCCACAGCCGACATGCTCGTCATCCGAGAGTGTGTGTTCCAGACCTGGTTCAAGCATACCTGGCTCACCGGGTCACACCCTATATGTAAGTGCTATCAATCACACATACACAAAAAAAAAGCAAATGTACAGATTGGCAAAAGGAACTTTTTTTTTTCTCTAGATGACTTAAAGACTGATTATCAACAATCGTAATAGACTACAATATCAGCTCAGTGACCATTTCTTTATATCTTGATAGCTATATAAAAATTATTATAGAAAAATGCATGATTTTTATTACTATATATGTCATATTTGAAGTATGAATACTTCCTTTTCCTTTAAAGTGCATGTACATTACACCACAGCACTATTCCATTCTCAATTCTGATTGATCTCATAAGCTTATCTATTTTATCATTTCTATAGCAAATATTTACCATTGTAAGTATTTTGATTAAAAAAAAACTTCTATATGCAGTATATAATGAAACACTGTACTTTGCAAAAGAATAATTTAGGGGATGTAAGATGAGTAATAGGACACATCAAGATGTTTTTTGGATTTTTTTTTTGTCTGTCTGTTTGTCAGTTTGTTTGTGCACGCATCACGTAAAAACTAGTAAACAAATTTTAATGGGGTTTTCACAGGTGTATTTGGTTGAGTTTGAAGTAACATATAGGATTTGTTTCATCGTAATCGGCCCATGGAAAGAGAAGATATGCTACTTTGAAATTTAAATTGAAAACGTTAAAAAATCAACCTGAAAAAATCATTGACAGATGTCATCTTGCAAAGATACTAAATACTATTCACATCATTTGTCAGTGTTCGCTGACTTGTTTATATGAACAGCTTGTACATGTGCATATTTGTGCGAGTACTGCAGTTTAATACTCACACCCTGTGTGGGTTGTGTTCCCCTTCCAGGCAAAAGTAGACAATGAGATCCTTGATTATCGAGATCTTGCCGCCATTCCCAAAGTTAAAGCCATTTATGACATCGAACGTCCCGACCTGATCAATTATGAGCCACTTTACACCACTTCCCTCGACGAGTTGGAGGAGAGCGAGAGCGTGGGAGAGGTAAAACTTCACAAACACACAGTGTTCATTTGTGTGTGCTGCATGCATGCATGAACGGCACTACAAAATTGCACTTGGTTTCTAAACTTTATCCCTTTAATTTAATAGTAGGGTGCAAAAGTCTGAGTCCAATAATAAGAACTGCGCTTATTTCATTATCTATCATTAATCATGTTCGTATCAATAATGCAATATTGTTATTATACTGTAGTATTCACAGAGACAAATTATTTAAATTTAATAATTAGGCTGTTCTGGGTTCTTTTTCCTTTTTGTCTTCTTTAATAATTTTTTTATTATTGACTCATACAAAATAACTCACAAATTTTTCATAACTCATGAAATAAAAGCAGTTCTTGGTAGTGGACTCAGACTTTTGGGCCCTACACTTTGTTAACAGCTTCAGACCTTGAGGCGCGAACGCACCCCTATGCCAGATGATCGAGTAAGTCGTGCTCCTGCTAGACTACCTAGTCATGTGACCTCAACTCTGTCACATTATCCATAAATCACAGTTGGTTTCATCATAGCTCCATTATAAGTCATATGTGCGTGAGTATGTAGTAGTAGCATGTTAGTAGTCACATCCATGTTGCCAGATTGGTGTGGTGTTTTTATTTTTTTAGAGCTTCATCTTTACAGTACAATGTGTATACCCGAGTGTGCTTTCATCTCCATTCTCATAAAGTCACCAAAGTCATAAAGTCGCCATCACTGCACAGTGCAAACTTTTCTTTTATGTGAATTCTTTCAGACACCAAGGACTATGTCGCCAGTGCCATCTGCAGATGTAAGTACCCGAGTCTTACTGTCACACGCTACAGTACACGGTTTGCAGCTTATGATAATCAGTGTACTGATTTAAACTGTACATGAACTGTGTGTGTGTGTTTAGAGTTTTTACGACATAAGGGGCCACATGCTGCAGCGGTCGACAAGTCAGGGCTCTATCGGCTCACCCGTCTATAACCGCCACTGTCACACACCAACCATGTCTCGCTCACCGCAGCACTTTCACCGGCCAGGTGAGACACATATTCTACCTTCGACTGCACACTTGCATTATGGGTATGAGAAAGATTTTAACAAATGATTAAAAACACCAAGAATGTTCTTTGTTATTAAGTTAACCATAAATAATATTATACTGTCTAGACTACATGTAGAAGATGTTTAAAAACTATTCCACTCTTTAGATTTTCACAGTATTATCACAATATGCCATTACACTGGCATATTTAGGCAGCCCTATCCTACTGTATATCTGTTCCCGAGTCATTCATTCAGTTTGCAAATGTTATTCCTGAAATAATTTTACATAAGTCATTTATTAAATTCAATTATTAAATACAAAGTATTATTTAATAATATGTTTTTTAAACATTAAGTAATATGAAAGAAACAATATGAAGAATAAATATGTTATGAATCTGTTTATCAGCACCTGGTTTATCATTCTGCAGTAACACACAAATTATATATGATAAAAAATATTGCATCCTAAACCTGATATTGACTTTAACAAGTCATTCACTTTGGTCGTTAAAGACAAAAAAAAAAAAACACATCTCTCTGGCCCTAAGCTTCCACCCTCGTTGACCTTTGACCTTTTTGATTCAAGGCCCCGAGCCATCAAGCGGGCGGAGCTCCCCTGGGGCCAGCACGCCCCCTCTCCCCCTGACCCCGAAACATTTCCATCTGCCAGGTATTGAGGATGTGATGCATCTGCTCCTGTCCTGTGCGTGTAGTCACATCGTTATGCTTCACCCTCCGCGTGTTGTCCTCAAGCTGTATAGTGTGTTCACATGATCAATTCATGTGTGTTGTTACTGTAAATTAGGAATCCTGGTGGGACAAGTGAAATTCTGTGTTTTTTTGTTTTTTTGTTCTTTGCTGGTTCCCAGTTTTCAGGAAGACCATTTCATAGACCTGTTTATAGTCTCTACCATGTCTTGTGACTGTGCATGGCAGATCGATTGTACGAGGGGTGTTCAATCCAAACCAGGACTGATTTTGATTGTGCAGAATAACAGACCGTAGTTTATGAGACTCATAACATTTATTTCTATATAATCCCCTATAATGCACTTATCCCAGCATTCCACTAGTGCATCAAAGTAGAAAGGTGTACAAAATTTCTCAGCCTCCCAGGAACTTCTTTTATGGCCCAGACATGTGTAAATGGCTTGGAGTAAGGTCAGGACTGTACGGGGATGTTGTAAACACTCCCAGCTGAGTTCTTCTAATGTGCAAGTGTTTTTCACACAGACAGATGCCTCTCTTGTGCAATTTGGCAGCAAGTTATCCATTGTTTTTCAAAGATCAGTCACTGAATGTTCACAGGAATGTGGTCTGGTTATTCACAGATGTACAGCCTTCTTTAAAACGTGTTCACAATTCAAAATATCAAGCAGTTTTCCAAGCTAGATTTACAAGAAATTTCATCACATGTCCTGCTTTGACTTGAATGCCCCTCATAGTACATCTCTTAGTGGTTTTAAAAAATAGAACTATAGAGCTTTGAAATAAAAAAAAAAATAAATAAAAAAATATTTGTCTTCCAGATCAGAGCGTCAACATGTACAGGAAGCCACCCATCTACAAACAGTATGGTAGGGACACAACAATTCCTCTTTTATGCCAATGCAATGATAGATGAAATCTTCCTTGACCAAGCACACGGATTGCAACATTCCAGTTAAAATCCTGATGGAGCAGCCCAAATTTAGCTGCATAAGTTGTAATCCCATCCTGATCCTGTAAACATCTTTGATATGAGCTTTGGGCTAGCCCCGTTCTTATATCCTAGTTCCCCCTGCTTTGATATAGATCCGGCTGAGCTTACAGCCGACAGTCCTACAGACGACATCATCAAATCTGCAAAATTTCCCTCGGCACTTGCTCCCGGTCCTGGAGAGCTACATAAGATAGAGCCTGAGTACAGGCTGTGTCTGTCAACCAGCTGTACCTTAGGTACTGTATGTCAGCGATGTACACTTATTTGCTATGGCCAGCACGCCTCTCTTGCTACTTTTGTTTTCCTCCCCCCCGTTATAATGGATTAAATGAATTAGACCACTCAGGCTACGGATCGATGAAGAGTGATGGCTTTCACTTAAGTTTCTTTTGTTTTTTTTTTGTTGTTGAATGCACTGGAAAAGCAGCTGTTCATATGTTTAAATATAATCATGACTCAGCATTGATGTTTCTTTTCAGTCTTACGTGAATTTTGGTTCTTGTTAATCCTTTATTTAGTTCTGCAGTCACATCATTTTCACCTACATAACCAAAAATCATATGCAATTGTTTATTCATTGTATTATCTTTGTATTTTCAACGTATTACAGCATACAGTACGTTACCTAGCGTGTCTTGCATACATGTATCCAACACCACTTGTCGCATTATCAACGGGAACTGAAATTAACTTAATAACTGAAATCTTAGCTACAAATGTTGAAGTAGCGGAAAAAATCAGCATAGTTTGTTAATTATTTGTAAAAGTTAATTACAAATAATAATAAGAATAAAGAAAAGTGCTCAGTATCCTAAGAAGACCATACTTTGAAGCATAGTGGTGGTAGCATTACAGTGATGGGTAGAGTTCTCCTCTTTGTTTGCTTCTCTAAATAATTGCATTCATTTTAACTATATTCCCAATTCAGTTCCTAACTGTTAATTTATAAAGGAGAGGGTGAATATTTATGTTAGGCATTATAATAGCATCTCATTATTAAATCCTGTCTGATAAATATTTAAGGTTTGTTTAACATATCACTCTGTGACAGTCACAAAGTCAAACAAGTTTGTTTGAAGGTGAAAACTGATCAGTGCATGTGGAGACATATACCTTTTTCTTTAATCTCTGCACTTGTAAACTTTTATGGCTATGACACTAAGACTTGCCAAAAATTTACAAGGACAGAGATGGGAAAACTCCCACACTCTTAGGGGGGAAAACGATGCACTTAAGCGTTCTTCACTAAAACTATTGATTGTGAAGAACTTTTAAGGAACCATTTTTTTTCTTTCTAAAAGTGTCTTGTTGTTGCAGCTGCTTTGGAGATTTCTTTTAAAATTTCACAAGAGCAAGTTTTCCCAAAGTTGCTGCAATGGCTTTACTGTCACCCCGACATTATTTGTCTGCTTGTCTTTAATTCTTTACATTTTGATTTTTTTTTATATGATTATAGTGGCTTTATTCATCTGCATCTTCATTCACTGTCTGAAAAACTTTCTATGCGTAGAGTTTAAAGTCAGTTAGGAGAACTTTTTAACATGCCCATGTAGACTAGTCCTCTCACTTTTCCCCTTGGATGGATTTGTACACAAGTGATTGTTTTGACTATAGGACCAATTTGCAATTGCAAATTCTGATGGCATTTCTTTTTCTAATGTACACAAATGCTTTAAATGATCTCCTTAAGTAATTAAATAGCTTTATGAGGACAGTCGAAAAAGGGTGTGTTAAAAATCTTATAAAGCATGTGGTACATGACACTTCCTGTTGATATTTCAGGCTCTGATGGGGGAAGACGGAGATCCCGAGAGGAGGATGAGGAGGAGCTGCATAAACGCAGACAACTCCAGGAAGAGCATCTCACCAGGGTAACGTCAAACATGGACAGAAATTACAAAAATACACACAGTGGCGAAACAACCCAGTGATCAATGATCTTAGTCGCTAATGACAACTGAGGTTTACACAAAGCTATGCCCAAAAATGGGCACTGAATAAGGAGGACATCAGTACTTTTTAGCATGTACACTATTTAGTTCATACATATTTTGAGGGTATGGGCACTAAGCCATAAGCCATGAATCCATTTCAATTATTTGTTATAAATCAAGATCATTCTTAAACTAGCCCAACCTTTTCATTAGCTGTCTTGCCTGCTCCTCCACCTCCACCTCCACAAGTGTAGCTCATGGAGTGTCCCTTCCCTAACCCAATTGACTTATTGTCACACTTCCAAATTGGGTGCAGTAAAAACACTATGGAAACTAAACAGGGCAGTGCTTGTGCACCTGACAGTTGCAGAATATCTGGAAAGGCAAGCAAATCAACACAACATTGGCTTTTAACTGTCTAACAGCAGCACTCGATTCAGAATGAATTAGAAGCAATTATTATGGGGCCCTAAGCAGAATTTTATTTGGGGCCCCCTCTGTGCCGCTAATATGATTGACTATTGTTAATGCTTGATTATTTGCACAGTATAAATCTACCAGTGGGTTTTGCTCCTAGAGAAGTTTCATAAAAGTACAGTTGAATGCTATTTTAACAACATAAATGATTAAACACAGAATCAAGTCATCTGTACACATAAAACAACAACTCTTAATCTGTAACTAGCTAATTAAGGCATAATGATATTAGAAAATAATAGAAAAGACCCCAAAGGAAGGCTAATGTAAATCATTTTAAGCTGTTATCAGTAACAAGATTATTTTTATTACAAAAATATATACCCAGGAAAATTATTTTTACAAAGAACAAAAAATCTTAGTTTTAATCTAAAACTATTAATTTAGTTACAATATAATAAGATGTCAAGAACATGAACTTTCCTAAAACAAGAAGATAGACTACCTAGGCTGTTAATTACCTAGCCAGCTAACATTAACATGAACATACCTTTATCTTGCTGTTTTTTCTCTTCCTTGCTTTTCTTCTTTTTTCTTTTCTCGGCACCCGAAGGATATGTTCTTTTTTGTGACATTTATGATGGTTTTGCTGCAATGCTGCTGCCTCTTCAGTCAGCTCCAATAATCACAGTCACAGTCTGATTGTGCTTGCATCCTGCTTGCATTACATTTAATATTGCGTTTTTGTATAATTGCCATTGTCCATTGACATATCACCAAAAAAAATCGCTGTCACTCTTGGAGGCCCCCTGGTGGCTACGGGAGCCCCAAGCAGACACTTAGTTCGCTTATGCCTTGGGCCGGCTCTGAGGCCAAGTGTTGTTTAAAATGACATGATGTTATCAGATGTGTTTTCTTGCTGAGATGCTTCTCTGACTGGTTTTGTCAGGCAGCTATTCTCTCCTCGGTACTGACCTACATTCACCCACACAGCAACTCACAGTTAGTATAATTAAAACGGTTAATAGAACACCTGTGACATGGAGTGATACATATAGTTAAACGTCCCGAGGCTGGTACTGTTTATTATCACTACTCATGAAAAGCGACTCATCCAGTCAGATTGCTCAGTCCAAACTAACTGTATACAATATATTATATAATTGTCGTTTTTAATAATTTTTTTCTTCACATATATTTTCAGAATGATTATTCACTATAACCCGTAGTTCATAATTCAAGGTTATATATGATAAATCAATGTAAATTGTTTTGCCTGCAGATGCAGTCTGGTCTTGGGAAGCTCATCCTGAAGGAAGAGAAGGAAAAACAGCTGTTTGAAGAACGTCATGCACGAAGTCTGTCTGCACAAAGACAAACAAACGGCAACGCAGGTGTGTACTCAGCTTCTCCACTTTCTACTCAATATACGTTTTCACTGTAATCCTACATTTGGAGAAATATAAGGTCATTTTTAAGCATCAGTTTCTGACAAAGTAATGAATTAACACCTAACGCCCATCATAGTAACGTCTGATGATACAGACTTCACAGCTAGCATGTCATTAGTGTTCAGTCAGTTTAACTAGCATGACACGATAGTAGCATAGTACAAAGCCTTGATGAATATGAAGTGTATGTAGCAACATCTTGACTTGCTCATGGAGTACAAAATGCTAGCTAGTTATTGCCATTTGGCTAGTTTTTAAGGTTACAGTTACTGTCATGCTAGTTATTGTCATGCTAGTAACATTTGATGGTTAGCCTTAGTTAATGCATGACCTTTTTTTTTTTTTACATCTGCTGTCACATTTTAAGTGAATCTAAAAGTATAAACCTTCTTATTTAAACCCTTCCTTCATCACATCAGACCACTCTTGAAAAGTATACCGTGATGGCCTAAAGTATTAAAACAACATATGCCATGTGTTCACGCGGTGCACAAACCAGGTGATGTCATTAATTATTTCTCGTCTACCTGAAGAGTTCTGCTAATGAGAATCAGCTGATTAAGGTAATGGATGGAACTAATATGTGGCAGGACTTTTACTTTCTGAAGCCGGCGGGTTGTCCTCTGTACAAAATGCCTAAAACTCGGAAATTCTCAAGGGAATTGCGAGCTTCTGTAGAAGATTTCTGTACATGATCTTCAAGCAGGCATGGATTAAGCATGAGACAGCAGAGTACTAGAGACGTCTTTTTGACTCTGTGCCCAGCCAGATATAGCAGGTTTTGAAGAATAAAGGACTTCATAATAAATACTGATTGTTGTAGAGCAATTTCACTGCATGAAATAACAAATTATTCTTATGATCTTGATTGTCATAATCTTAAAAACTTGAGAATGTCATTAAAACATTGAATTCCATTGTTGTCTCAATACTTTTCGCCACCACTGTATTCAACAAGGTATACTGTATGTTACTACATAAAAATAATTCCTTTGAATAATAATAATAATAATAATAATAATAATAAAAATATAATCAATGATTGTTTGTTAAATAGAATGCATTGTTCATCTCTTATAGTGCAATTGTGTAACTATTGGTAAATATTTAATTTAATCCTACCTTTTATTAATATCTTGTTATTCTGAAATTGCAGATCCACAGTCTCCTGCCAAAACAGGCTCTCTTCCAGGCTATGGTCGGAGCGGGCTGCATCGGGTAAACACCTTATTTCTTTGCAGATTGTAGTCAGTCTATATCTATCTACAGTATATTTACCTTCCTCATGGGACTAAATATCTTGCTTCTGGCTATTCATTACGTCCGTAGCCTCAGTCAACAGACTTTACGCAGTTCAACAGTTACGGAGACGTCTGTGGTGGAGGACGAGGTTAGCTCACGAACACACATGCTACATATACACAGTTCAATACTATTAGTTAATAGTACTGATTGTATGTTTTTGCTTTCCTTCTTTGCAGAGTTTCAGGTAAGTGTGTTGTTCACTTCATGTCGTTTTTTTTTAACTAAAAGTAGCTGAAATAATTTGGCTTTGTGTCATGAATGCATCACTTGCTACAGACTCTACATCCTGCAATTTATTAATCCTGACTATACCATGGTTTGATGGACTTTTTCTTACAACATGGTAAAGGAATGCATTGTGACATGTATAGCTACAGTATTTATATAGCTATCATAATTCATTAATTTTCTGGTTGTTATTGAGGTTGTGCTACATAAATTTGGTTGAATTCTCTAACCTTAATATTTTTCTTAAATAATGATTCTGTTGGTTTTTTTATTATTATTATTATTATTATTATTATTATTACTTTTCACTTGATGTCATTATTTGTTTCATTTGAATAGAACAATGTAGCTCATTATACCGCCTTTATTTGTAACATGAAAAGATAATTTTAGATCTTTTTGGAGTATTGTGATCCAACATGTCAAATTGGTTTGAGCAAATCCATTTGGGAATCCATTTGGGCATCCTGCATATGCAAGTTAATATGTATGAATTGTTTTTGCTTGGCAATGAGCAGTGTCTGATCTCAGTTCAATAAGAATAGAAGGAAGTACTAAAATGTAATTTTAGTCATTGTTTTACTTCTGCTTTATCTGTTTGTCTATTTGTCTATTTTTATAATTTTGTTTAATTTGTTTTATTTTCAAATCATTTAAAAAAAACTGTTCTTGCCAGATCTGTTCCTAAAATAAACTCTGACAAGAACATTTTAGAACCTGTCTCTTTTTTCTTGTTTTATTGACTTGCATGAACATTAAAATTTTGTTGTGTTTTTAACAAGCGATGACTTGTGTGTTCATAGCCCTTACAGGATGGACATCGGCCGGTCAGCAGAATGGACAGGGGGGTTTCGATGCCTAATATGCTGGAATCAAAAGCAAGTATCAGCAGTGTTCCCAAACTTTTTTACCCTAGGTACCCACTTTTAAAAAAAATAACAAACCATCACGACCCGATTCATGAGAATAGTTAACATGTGCATAAATGAGGATTACTGATCATTGTATTGCCATTTACACATCACATAATTACCCTGAATGGTAAACCAGACATTTCTGAAATATGATAAATAACACCGTCATATGCATGTATTATTGAAAAACGTAAATTATGAAAGCCAACAATAAAACTATGCTTTACAAATAAGACCAAATAAATGGTCTTCACAGGCGTTCACAGGCTATTTGATTTTTTTTATTTCCTCTCCTCTCGCATTCGGTAGACAGAAACAGTGACAGCAAACTAAACTGGTAGCAAACTAACTAGCTCCGCCGTGTGATTGCCATGTGTACTACAGACAGACATGGTGACAATAGAGGCCCGAATAAAATCCCACTTTATTTGGGAACCAATGCACCAAAGTACCCTAAGTAATACTAATGCTTACTGGGCCTTAAATAAACCTAATGAATAATTACCCTAAACCTAACCCTAAACCTCTTTACAATCTCTTACAATTAATGGTGCATAACTTGCCATTATTAGTGCTAAAATGGAGGGCCAGTGTCTAGCACAGTTATTTATTTTTTTTCTGTTCAAACATGGTTTCTAATTCAACTCTTGATTAAGGTTTATGTTGCCAGGTTTTGTCTTTTGTGTGGGTGTGTGGGGGTTTTTTTTTTTGTAATTTTTTGTGTTGGTGAATTGCAAACTGTTCTGGACACTGGCTCTCTGGAACTAGTTTTGAACACCCCTGATTTAGAGGGCTAAGGGAGTAGGGCCAGAAAAACACTTGGGGCCAGGTTGCCAGATCCCAGAGGTTGAGGGTCCCGGGCTAGGTAGGTAAACATCCTCGGAGGACTAATTGGTGTTCCTAAATTGCCTGTAGTGTGTGAATGAGCATATGAGTGTGTGAAGCCCTGCGATGGATTAGCACCCCATCCAGGGTGTACCCTTCCTCTTGTTCAAGTCTTCTGGGACAGGCTCCCTATGACTCTGATTACAGGATAAAGCAGTATAGTCGATGAGAGAGTGAGAGAGTGAATGTTTCCTGTGTTGCATTCACCTCCAGTCACTTCTGACTGGATATAAACACCAATTGCATAAATATCATACTATATATGCCATGTACATATTTGACATAACCATGATTCAGAATTGAGCATAATCATTTGTTTTAGTTCATTAGTCATTTGCATTAAGAAACCCATGAACTTCTCACTGTTAACTGACGGGTATCTCTTTTGAAGGTATATCCATACGAAATGCTGCTGGTCACCAGCCGTGGCCGAGCCAGACTGCCCAGAGATATGGACAGAACCCGTCTGGAGGTAATGATCCAGAAGTCATTTATCCAAATTTTATGTAAATGTAGGCAGGGCTTTTTTTATTAAGAAAAAAAAGGTGCCTTCTGTGACATCGTCTCTGACTGTAGTGAAGATCAAATTCACAAGACTACTGAATATTATTGCACTCTTTTAGATACGTTATTCTCTGGTAATACGTTATAACAGGGATTTGAACAAAGACCATTATTGGTCCATCTAACCCCAGCTAGCCAGTGTATAATGCTAGATGGCTAATATTACGACCTAGTTACATTTCTCTTCTTCCGTTACTCTCTTTCAGCGGCACCTTGCTCCAGAGATTTTCTTTGAACTCTTCGGGATGGAGATTCAGGAGTTCGATAAACTTCCTCTATGGAAGCGCAACGACATGAAGAAGAGAGCCAGACTCTTTTAATCATCAAAACACACCATACACGTCTGTAATGTAACCATATAATTGCTTGTAGTGTGTCTTTCTTTCTCTCGTGGCCCTCGGTCGTGCATATGGGAAAGAAATCTGAAGTGGTTTCATTGGTTTATTGTTTAGCACAACATTGTACCGTTATAACATCATTTAAAATGCAAAGCGACAAACCATTAAATTAGCACATAAACATCAGACTTTCAGAATTTTATGTTTTTTGGGCTTGTTTTCCTTCCTGATGGAGCTTTTCTTTTTATGCTCACTTCTCCTTAGGTATCATCCACTCATGGAATAAGATGTATTGTTCAGTTTACTCTGAGTTTATTGTTAAATGAATGTAAATGTAACAAGCTTTCACATGCTGTATGCCTGTGTGTGTCAGACGTTATAAGCACTAGTAAGTTCCCAAATTTTCCATGTTTCATTTATTCATATTTCAGTCCTCACCGTTTAATTAACAAAGCAATGCTGAACTTTACTCAAACACTTTACAAGCTTTTATTCGTACAGAAACCCCGCACTGCCATTTGTTCTTTGTATGAATGATATTACAAGTAAAACGATTGATAAACTGTGCGATAGACAGCAACACCAAAGGTATGGCCTTGCCCTAGAGAGCAAATACAGCACTGGGTAATTCTCAGGATCCTTATCACCGAAGGCTTAATAGGACCAAACATTTATTGCTTGTGTAAATTACAGTAACAGACTCTTAATCTGGGTGGTACAGTAGGTCAAGGAATGGCATGGCTTCTTCCTCTGTCGTTGTACGCACACCCCAGGACCATACACACAGTAACAAATTCTTTCAGCTCTCTTTGTTGGTTGGAACTAATTTCCCTGGTTATCCCAAATGCTTGCAAAACACACAGAGTTTGACAAGCGACGAATATAAACTCTTCATGAATGAAATATTTTCTTGATGTAAAAAAAAAATAAAAAGAAATGCTTCTCATTAATAAAAATGCAGCAAATCATATGGCATATTTATATTTTTGCTTCTCACTTTGCAACACCACATGATTATAAGAACATCACTTAACACCGTGTGTCACATTTAGAAGGTTTTGCCAAAAAAAAAAAAAAAAAATCAGAGACAACCCTTTGTTTTCAGTTAAATTGTGAAATTCAGTACTTACATCGTGTGTTCAAATCAAACTGGGATTTTAGCTGTACAGAATAATAGAACACAGATATGAGAGTAAAAACTCTCTTTATTCCTCGATATAATGACCTGCTACACTAATGCACTAACCCCAGCGTTTCACTAGTGCTTGGATACCATCAAGGTAGAAAGATTTCTCAGTATGCCGGAGCCATGACCGGACTGTCTGCTTCACGTCTGGAACACTAGCCTCCCAGGAACTCCTTTAATTGCCCAGACTTGTGGAAATGGCTTGGAGCAAGGTCAGGTCTGTATGGAAGTGGCAATAACACCCCGCTGAGTTCCTGTAATGTGCATGTGGTGTTGGTGATTGTGAGTACAGTGCCTACAGGCAGATGTATCTCTTGCACGTTGGTGTTATTGCTCGATTTTCAAAGATCAGGTGTTACACTTACTGTATGTTCACTGGAACGACTGCAGCACGGTCTGAACCACCTCGGTCGGCATCCTTATTTAAATTTGCATCATTAACTTTTTTTGTATTGTGTGTTGAAGTGTCTCATCACCATGTGTGCTTGAAGTCTTCTGTTTAAGTCCAACCTGCATTCACAAGAAATCCAAAAAAAGTCCTAGTTTGACTTGAACGCCGCTTGTCCTTTGTGACAAACAATAATTATGGAATATTAATATGAATATTGCAAATAATTATGCATTGCTTAATATTTAAGTTAAATATTACAAATAAAATATTTACACATTTTCATACTGTTTTTATTACTGATGCTGTGTATTTAGTGCGGAATTCATTTTCCAGTCATCCCTAAATTTAAAAAGTTGATCTTGAAAGTTGGCGGCAAGGTGTAGTGTAGTGGATAGCACTGTCGCTTGCACCTCCAGGGTGACCCAGTTCGATACCTGGTTTCTGTGTGCATGGAGTTTGCATGTTCTCCCCGTGCTTGGTGGGTTTCCTCCGAGCGTTCCCAAATTGCCCATAATGTGTAAATGATTGTGTGTATGTGTGTGCCCTGCGATGGATTGGCACCCTGTACAGGGTGTACCCTGCCTCATGCCTTAAGTCTCCTGGTACAGCCTACACATTAATACAAATAAATCTAATTCATGCAATTTTCCATGCAGATAATCATGCCGGAGCAGCACAATAAATACAGATCATGAGTTTCACATCGAACATCACAATGGGAAAAAACGTGATCTTTTTGACTTGACCATTGCATGGTGGTTCCAGATAAGCTGCTTCATTTAGTTTAGAAACTATTGATATTCTGGGAATAATATACGAAGCAAGAAAAGAAATGAAATTCAGGAAATCAGGTCAGAAAATAATGGCGAGACTAAAATAAGATGATTAGCTTTAATGTAATCAGTGATATTATTATATCAGGTTGAGGCCCACGTACATGTCTGCCTGTCTTTCTGTACGCCAAAACTGTCTGTCTAACTTATTAATACAAAGAAATAAAAATTTTATAGATTGAGTATCTTCCAACTTATTTGATGTCAGACAAATACACTCCCTGTTTAAAGTAGATTAAATATTAAGTCTGGGACTTTTTATAACAGCACTTTTACTCTGATGGTTAAATGTGCTCCAGAAGTTATTTCTGAGTTTCCTACAGTACGTAGATATTTATGCAATCATAACTTTGACATTTTGTTTTTGTAAATAATTTTTAAAAAGTATAAACATAAATAAATGTATATAAATTATATGAAATTATATGGATACAGTCTATTCAGGCTTTCAGCATTATATTTTGTGGACATTCATGACAAATATATAATCCCAATTAAATCTCTTTCATTAGTTGTAACTAAGTTTGAAAAAGTCATGAAGGACGACTATGGATATTTATTTAATGCATTGTTTATACTGCAGGGAATAAATCTTTTCTCAAGTTTTTCTGGTTCATCTATTGCGTGGGATAAGATACCAGAGATACAGCTACACATCTCTGTTCAAACACAAGTACTAATTTAGCAATGAAACACCACAGAGTTACAGAAAAATAATCAACTTCAATAAATTAAATATAAAGATAGATATTTTACGCCATAAAAACATTCTCAGAACACCAGAGGGTGCTATAAGGTTTAAACTGAGTCGCCTTGAACTCGTCCTTCATACACAGAGGAAGAAAATCACTCACTCATCATCTATAGCGCCTATAACACAGGCAACAGTGCTAACCACTATGACACTGTGCCAGCTGGAAAAAAATAGATGCCCTGTGAATTCGTTTTAAAAATAAAATCAATTACATAATGATTTTATTAGTGTAATATATAGCGCAGTACGGTGATGAGCCTCTTAGCTGCAGTAAAACATTTGAACTGTGCAAACGTTTTAATGACCTGACCGAGGTGTCTCAGAGCCCACTGCAGGTGACTGGAATGTCTGATCCGTGTAAAATTTATTGCCAACTTGTGTAACTGTACACACACACATGCACCACTTGCACATTACAGGAACTCGACTGGGAGTTATCGCCACATCCCCCGTACAGTCCTGAAGGAGTTCCTGGAAGGCCAGCATTGCAGAAGTGAAGCAGGCAGTCTGATCATGGCTCTGACATACTGAGAAAACGTTCTACCTTGTTGGTGTCCAAGCACGAGTGAAACACTGGCATAAGTACATTAGTCTAGCAGGGGATTATATAGAGAAATAAAGGGAGTTTTTATTCTCATAACTACTGTATGTTCTGTTATTCTGCACAAAATGTCCTGGTTCGACTTGAACACCCCTCGCATATAATTGTGTGATGTACAAAAGTGCAGTTTCATGTACATTAATAATTAATGCTATTTTAATGCTAATGTTTTTGTAAGAGGCTCAAGAGCATGTATTTTTACCCTGAATCACTGGATCTGCCAGGAGTAAATACCAGACCACTTCATGTCACGGCTGTCTGATTTTGGACAAAGAAGCAGGACGGTAAAGGCGACCTGATGCTTAGCAGGTTAAGTAGGTTGTCTGCTTTACAGCTTCATGGGCCATAAACGCTCAAACAGGGAGACATAGACAAATTTGTTTTACAGGGATGGGCTGCGGCATACACAGATCCCAAGACAGGCATCTATTTTATTAAAAATGCCATGTGTCTATACAGTATGTGTGTGTCAGTGTGTTTTCCATTGAGTACCACTGTAGACTAGGTTCATAGATATCCTCATGTGGTGCTGGTTTATCCGCTGAAATGTTCTTTACGCTAAATACCCCAGACTTGACTGACAGGGGTCAAATCGTAGCAAAAACAATATTGTGTTGTTTTTTTTCCCCTAACGGGAATCGATTTATTTCTTACATTCTTTAGCAATTTGCCATGACATACATTTTTTCAAAGTTAAAATCTGTTTCCATTGCATGAGCATGTGTATGTGTGTGTGTGTGTGTGTGTGTGTGGAACAGACAGTAATCAATACCGTGACTCCTCCGAGTCCAGTTGTTAACAAACCTGTCTTTAATTAAACTCCTGCTGGCTCGAGGTTTTAAGAGTCTTAAAAACAACATTGTGTGTCTCGCCAGAAACACTCCCATGGGCATTTCCTCTCAATCAGCCCGTATGACTCATCACCGAAGCGCACTTTTAGTGCTCTTGTACTTACCCACTAGATGAAGGACATGCACAGCAGGAAATGGCAAAGACATCTTTCTTTCCTCCCTCTCATTGATTTAGGATGCCCAGGGGCTGTCAGAGGCAGTAGACTCTCCTACCAATAGGTCACTCACCTTGACCTCTTTAAGGGAAGCAGATCAGAATTCTCACTGGGAATAATAATGAAAAAAAGCCACTGGAACGAGTGTAACAGGAGCTTCAATGGCATCACTATTTTGAATTCTTTGACCCGCTCCTAAACCTTGACCATGCTTTGAAAGAAAGATGAACTCTTTCTCTCTAAGATGATTCTGATTATATTGTTTGGGTGGAAATACGTTACCACCTGACTCATTTAACATTTCTTGAATTTTTGTGTGAGAAATATGACCTTGGACAGCTTGAGCTTAGAATATGTCTATGCAGATCTCTTTCCATCTGTGTGCACTAGAGATGGGGGAAAAATCGATTAAGTTATGTATATATATATATATAATTTTTTTTTATTATTATTATTTTTTATTTATTATTATTTTTTTTAATTTACACGTTTCACTTAAGATGGTAAAATGTTGCAGTTCCTCTATAATCCTGCAGGTGGTGCACTCTAAACTATTCACACACTGACAGGCAGAACAGCATCATGTGTGGTAGGAATTAGTGAATTATTTGCTAAGTTTGTTTAGAATTGTAATATTGTAATATTATCATTTAAATTGGATGTGAACCTAGGTATCGTGATAAAATCATATCGGCTAGTCCCTGGTGAGGCGGCATGATGAGGAGGCATGGTTTTTGCATGTTCTATCCGTGCTTGGTGGGTTTCCTCCGGGTACTCCAGTTTCCTGCCACGGACATACAAAAGACATGCAAAGACACGCAGAATAGGTTAATTGGTGTTCCCAAATTGGTCGTAGTATGTGAATGAGTGTGTGTGCCCTGCAATGGATTGGCACCCCATCCAGGGTGCACCCTGCCTCATGCCCTAAGTCTCCTGTGATAGGCTCCAGACCCCCTGTGACCATGTATACAGGAAAAAGCGTCATAGATGATGAGTGAGAGAGAGTGAGTATTCCCTGGTGATTTCCATCTCTAGAGTACAGTATTACACTCTCTCAGTAATGGTTTTGAGATGACAGACTTAAGAGAAGGTCTTACCAAAACGGTCCTTCTATTATGTTCATCCAAGATTTCAATACTTGCTTCCTTTTGTGTTTACTTTGTCCTTGCAGTGTTGAATGGTTGTCCATTCATTGCTTAACATTGTGATTGCTAGTAAATTAGCTTCTCTTTGTCTCTTTTGGTAACCATGTGCTTCTGTGTTGTCTAAATTCATCCACCCATTCATTATGAACATCTGTAGTCCAGTGGAGGCCAATGGTGACCATTGCATTTATTCCCATTTTTACAACCGTGGTGAGCCCTCCAGGCAACATTTAATTTGAGAATGCTAATTAGCCTAATCTGAATGTCTTTGAGGCGGCACGGTGGTGTAGTGGTTAGCACTGTCGCCTTGCACCTCCAGGGTCCGGGTTCGATTCCCGGCCAGGC
>JAQQZT010000039.1:30641689-30655824 GCA_030068275.1 Clarias platycephalus
GACGCCATTATAACGACACAGATCACTTTGCCTGTTCATGCCAGAGTCCCGCGGAAAAAGTGATTGACAGGTGGAAATGGTAAGCTACAATTAATTAATTCGTTATGAATTAATTATTTAACAACAACCTCTCCCCCGCCCCTCCCCCCCCCCCATTCGATCCCATGATCTTTGAAAATTGACAGATAAATTGTCACCCACTTGTGTCTTAAAAGAAAAGACTAATTTGTCTGTGGGAACTGTACATGCACTCATTCACCAACACCTTACAGCATTACAGGAACTCGACTCGGAGTTATTGCCACATCCCCATTACAGTCCTGACATCGCTCCAAGCCATTTCCACATGTCTTGGCCTTAAAGGAGTTCCTGGGAGGCCGGTGTTTCAGATGTAAAGTGGGCAGTCCGATCATCACTACATAGTGCTGAGACAACTTTGTACCTCAATGGTATCCAAGCACTAGTGAAACACTGGGATAAATGTATTAGTGTAGCAGGGGATTATATAGAGAAATTATTTTGTATATTGTAATATCTGTATCCGAACAAAGCATTCCTCTGGTGACCCACATTGTCAACGCAATGCATTCAGAGGCATAACAGTGTTACACCACATCTTAACTGATACGATCAGATGAACAAATAGCCTTTATTTTTTTCAAAGTTGCCTCTGTTCACTCTGTTGGGCTTGACATCTGTATTCTTTAGATATGTTTTTCAGGTTTGTTACTTGCGTGTCTCTGCATGCACTAATACGAGTCCACTGTCAGTTGACATTCACATGTCTTCTCAAGCCCATTTCAGTGTTTCCTAGCTATAATAGCCCATACTCTATTGAACATGGGTGTTGCAAATGTTTTGTGTTGTACTGACAACTTGACAGCCTCAAGAAGCAGCATTAACCCTGCCTGTATTTAGTAGCTTGTAAGTATAAATGCTCGAAGATAATTGGACATCTTTTCTTCACATGTGGCATGTCTTGGCTTAATAGAGTACATCCTTCAATCCATTCACATGCCGTTATTTCGGATCATATCTGTCAAGCATTTGCTGAGAATAATTCATGGGAAAATAATCCACCACATTCTTGCTCTTTAATCCTTTCATTCATTAAACATCGGGACATTGTGTTCCGCTTTATTTTTAAACAGCTGAACAGTTGAAGGGTTTATTTTGAACTCCATATTTTCCTCTCATTCTATAGTACGTACAGATTCAGCTCTAGGTCTCAGAGAATCGTTTGCTTGAATCAGTCATCATGTGAACAAACCCTAGTGATTCAACAAACCCTAGTGAAATTTCTGGTAAATGAAGACCAATAGTAAAACCAATTGATATCTACAGAGGACTTCAATTACAGTGCAGTGATGAGACTTTTAGCCACAGTAAAACATTTGAACGGAACAAGCCTTTTAATGAAGGCCGTACGTCCGTGAATGACGATCCCGGCCGAGGTGGCTTGGAGCCCACTGCAGTCTTTTCCGTGAACATTCAGCGAGATGAACGTCTGCTCCTGGAAAAATCAACAGGTAACTTGTCGCCAGCTTGTGGAAAAGATGCATCTGTGTGGGGGAACTGTAACACCACTTACAGGAACTCGGCTGGGAGTTAATGCCACATCCCCCGTACCCTGTACAGTCCTGACCCCGCTCCAAGCCATTTCCACATGTTTGAGCTATTAAAGGAGTTCCTGGGAGGCTGGTGTTTCAGACATGAAGCAGGCAGTCTGATCATGGCTCTGTTGTACTGAGAAAACTTGATTTAAAAAAACCCTTGATGGTATCCATGCAATAGCGAAACGCTTGAATAAGTTGCACAATCAAAAGTCCTGCTTTGATTTGAACGCAGACTTGACATTCTTCCCAAGCTCTGAAAAATATAATAAGACATACAAATCACTATGTGGTGTTATGCAGGTCAACAGTTTCTATCTCCAACCCAAACTGGATTGTTTGGCTTTCATTAAAAGCATGTTAATGTTTTATTCCTTATATGCAGCAAGAATTTTCCAGATTCTTTTGTCTTTATCTCTCCTATGATGGATGACTTACTGACCGATATAAAGCACTTGCACTAAAGACTCCTGCCATAAGCGCTAACTAAATGTCTTCTCATAGAAAACTTCACCACATCAATAATCAACATAAGAGCAGTATTGCACAGCGTTGTAATACAACACAAATGGAGAGAGGTGAAAGGTTTCCCGAACACACGTGATAACAATGTACTGTGCGTGAGCTTATCCAGCCACAAGCAAGGTCAAGTCTACTGGCCTCGACCAAGCTTCAAAGGAACACAGCTGGAGCCTTCCTCCCATCTGTGCCCACATTCTCCGTCTTTTTTCTCCTCTTTTCCTTACTAGACTATTTGTTGTTCTTCCTCACATTCGGCCCATTTCTAATCCCCTTTCTCAACAGGGTCAAGGGTCGCCGTAGCCAGACAGGGTGGGTCACGGCCGAAACTTCATACGGCCAATAAAAAGACGAGCACTTGACTGGAGCATGAAAATCATCTTTGAAGTCTAGAATTTGTTGTTGCTGATGCTCAAAAAGAGGCATTGTTTTTTTCTTTATTAGAAACCATAAAACTGGACTCGACAAATCCTTTCTTAGAATCAGAAATAATTATATGAAGCCAATATAATTTCACATACATGGAATTCGATTGATGTTTTTCCCAACATCTGGTTCTGTGAAAGTATAACATACAATTCCACAGGATTGGTCATGTTTCTACAGCTCATTAATATTCCATAAAAAAATAATAATTTTTTTGTTTTTCCAAAACAATCCAGCTACAAGCAAACTGACTTATAAATGTAAAATAAACATACCAAGTCATTGTAACTCCCTCCCGCCTTATTTAATTCTGCAATTTTAACTTTTACAATAATCCTTTATGGGTGTGGAGTTGACGTATTACATCTGTATCTGAAGCCCAGATCAGATGATGTTGTAGACCTGTAGCTTGTAAGTAAAAGTTGATGAAATTTTGAGACAGTGTGTCACAGTCAGTGTCACAGACTTCTTAATCCTCCTAAAACCTTGTCAGACAGAGATGAAAAGGGGCCCAAGAGATCATGTGGGATCCATCTGTGTGCTTTATAAAAAGCGTCCTGAAGCAAGTACAGAATTTAAACCACTGTAATTGTGAACATACAGTATGAGTGATTTCCATTTTCCTTATGCTTTATCCAGGATACACACACACACACACACACAAACCTAGCCAGAAATATTTATCCGTACCATTAGAGGACACTCTTAATATTCCACTTTTATAGTTTTAGACAAGCTGGAATTATTTTATTCAATTTCTGATTATAGTGTAATCATAAGATTCATAAGGTAGGTAATTTACATATAAGTTGAATGAAGGGAAGTTGAATAACATGGCAAGGAGATTAAATCATTACCTAGATGGTGCTGTCTTATAACACTGATGCGTTTCATTTACTCATTATACTCGGTTTGTGCAGATGCCTTCCCAATTAGCAAACAGCACCGCCTTGCTGTCACTACCGTGGGCATGCAACAAAAAGGAAATAACAATAAAAGGTTTTATACTGACAACAAAATTTAATCCATACTTCGATACTTTGTGCTTCTGAATCGTACCACCTGACGCTGTTGCACTACACATTTGCTATTCACCAAAGTGTGATCTGATCTGGGTGACAGTAAAATATTTATTAAAATGTGGTAAATTAGCGTGCATCATAACTAGCCAATTAAGCCTACTGTAAAGACTCTAATGCAACTTGTAGCTCAAGTGTTTGTCAGCAACTAGATGACTTTCTATCAAGAAAGAATAAAAAGCTAGAACTGTAGCAAACTGTCCATGGAACCAGGAAGTTCATTAGAGCTTCCTTTTAGTGATGGGTCGTTCATTAACTATTTGTTCTTTAACGTGACTCAGAAGAAAGAGTAGTCTCTGAGAGTGATTCGTTCATGTTCTACTGGACGCGCGTGCGCAAAGCATCGCAAATCCTCCGTAGCTTATGCACAGGAAACAGAAATGAGTAGTTACCTTTGAGTGTTTTGTTCTGAATCGTTCGTTCTTTTGTCACGTGACTCCCATAGACGCTCTGCACTGCAGTACACAGGAAGCAGAATTGAACGGTTCTCAACGAATCTTCTAGTCTGAGTCGTTCGTTCGTTCGTCACATGACTCCCATAGACGCTATGCAGTGCAGTACACAGGAAACAGAATTGAACGGTTCTTCTCGATGAGTCTTCAAGTCCTAGTCGTTCGTTCTTTTATCACGTGACTCCCATAGACGCTATGCAGCGCAATAGATTCAAAAGAATGAACAACTCGGGCCAGAAGATATTAGAGGTGAGCTGCTCATTCTGTTTACCATAATACGTCCTTAGCTGCATTATAATATTTGAATTACTGGAACTATAACCAAAATTTGAGTATGTAGACGTGTCGGGGGTCTGTTTATTGGAAATGCAACATTTTATTTTATTTCTGATAAAAAAGAAAGAAATGAACTAAACGACGAATGAAAGATTGAACGAGATTCAAAGACTGACAGCCGAGAACTGAGTCACTAAAATGATTAAAACTTCCCATCACTACTTCCCTTTGCTTTGTAAGCTAGCTGGTGAATGTATGATTTCTCCAACCCCGATGATACTCTTTGGTCATTCTGCCAAGGTGAACCTTTACAATGCAATGTGGCTTGCATGCATATCATTTCTCACACTTAATCTACTCATGTACCGTACAGGATTGTGGCACATGATCAGTGAGAATACGGCCGTCATCAGCAGCACATTATGTGTGAGTTAATTGTCTACTTGAGTCCTTGGGTGCCATAAATGTAGGGCACTAAAAAGACAAGAAAATGTCCTAACTATAGTTTTTGCTTCTGAATTGCACCACCTGTTGCACTACACATTTGCTTTTTGCTGAGGTAGGACTGTCATCAGCAGCAAATCATATGAGGGTTAATTATCTGTTTGAGTCCTTGGGTGCCATAAATGCAGGGCACTGTTAGAATATATATTTTTTTAAATATATTTCTCTAAGAATATGTTGCACAGTGAAATGTCGTGATTCCACATTGGCCAAACATTTCCTAAATGAGCTTCTGATAGATTGATGCCTAATCAGGTGCCCTTCCCAGTGAAACTTAAGAGTCTAGAGTCATTTGAACATTAAATATTGTTTATTTGCAAGGAGGTTAATATGCATAGAATAAAAACAGATGTGAAATATAATCATACACAGGAAAATGGCTTTTAAGGAAATAAAATACAGCATATCTTTTAACATTTTTTGGTTGTTTTGAATATGCAAAAAACAAACACCAACAATATTTACAGTATACAACAGTTTTTTCTTTTTAACAGACAATAAGAGTAATCTTTGGTGCATGGGTAGAATCTGAGAAGCAGTTATATTACCTAAGGCATAAACACTTTGGCTACATAAAATGTTAATAGGAATTATTCCTTAAAATGGAGTGCCTTGCATAAAGATACAGAACATGTCATTAGTCTCTTTTCCTAGAACCCGCACAGACAATATGCAATTGTAGTATTTGAAAACTGTTTGAAAATCAATGCGAGAATTCTGTAAACTTCTGACCATTGGAAGAAAGCTTGAAGACTAAACCAGAGTCATGACTTTAAGCGAGGCAGGTTGAAAGCGGCGAATCTTCTTCTTCAGTGCTCTGGATGCTTTGATGCGACACGAAGCTGGTTCAGGGCGAAGGTGCTGTTGGATAGCTCGTTGGCTGTTGGACAGCTCGTTGGCTGTGGGGCCCATAGTAGCCTCAGCCCAGACCAGACCTCCTTCGTCCTCATCTTCCTCATACAGATCATCTTCATCCAGTGACAGGCTGCTGTCTGAGTCAGAACCAGTTTGAGACTCCTGGCTGGACTCGCTGTCTCCAAAGCGGTTGGTGGTGTAGTCACTCAGCTCTCCCTCGCTGCTCTCCATGATGGTCGAGTGAAAGAGAGAGGCACACTCGGCCGAGTACTCTGACTCACACCTGGGTGGGTAGTGTGTAGACAGAGGTGCAGGGGGATATCTCAAGTTCAGGTTGCTAAAGAAAGAAGAAGAGGACAGAGAGGGATGGAGTGGACGAGAAACACCACCCCAGTGGCCCGAGCGAGGTCTCATGCTCAGACTTCTCACCATTCCTGACTTTTGTGTGACTTTCTGATTAGGCACCTCCCTGGACCTCTGGTAGTGGGCTGGGGGAGCATGTGGAACCTGGATCTCTGAAGCATGGGGCCATTTTTGAGAGCTTTGCTTCTTTCGGGATACATTCTCCAAGTCTGGGAACTGAGCCTTTGTGGGTTTGCTGGATTTGGATGTATGCTTCTGTTGTCGATTTGACTGAAGGTTAGTGCCACATAGATTTCCAGACCCCAAAAGACTGGATTCTGAACAAGAATGAAGTATGGGCTCCATAACAGAAGCATCGATCCAATCTCTCTCTGAATTAAACTGCTTTGGATTTCTATCCCCACAGATTTTAGTGCTGTATCCTTTATCCTTTTCATGATCTCTTAATGAGTGCTTCAGATTGTGCTTCTTACCAGTCGGTTTCTCATGTCCCTTCTTACGCAGTTTCACAGCCTTGGTCTTTTTGTCTGCCTGACGCACCTTCACCCTCTGAGACCCTGCAGGCACAAACTGAGCACAAACAAACTCTGTAGCTGTATGAGTGCAACCTCCGTCTCTGCTTTTATTCTCCTTATTAGAGAAGGTAAAGCTCGGTCTCCGCTCAGGAACCTTTGTAATGGTTGATGCTTCCTCACAGCCATTCCCCTGGTCAAACCGATCTCTAGGCTCATCCTCCTTCTCTTGACCCATTGCTGTGGTAGGTTTTTGCGTCCTTGAATACTGGACAGGACATGTTTGTCTGTAATCTTCTGCCCTAATGATATTCAGGTTCATTTGCTCCTTGTCAGCAGGTCTTGGTGGTGATTTCTTTACATCATTCACTGGATTCTCGATTTTCCGCTCTAGGGATTCCTGAACTTCATCCTTCTCTTGCCTCATTCTGAACCCCAAAATCTCATGATCCTGAGCAATACTACCTGGAACCGGACATTTTTCCACACCCAACTCACTCAGGAGGCTCATTTTACTTGAGCTACGCTGGAGCAGTTTCACAATATAACCTTCAGCTTTGGGGCCACTTGATCCTTGCTTGGGGAGTGTGTCCTTAGATAGTCCCATTTTGGTGTGTTTATACTGGGTATCTATGGCCACAGGTCCTCCCTTATCTCCACTGAGAGAGAAGATAGGACTCTGGAGGGCTACAGCATGCAGGGGGCTTGGGTAGCAGTACACTTCAGTACCATTGCGGGATACAAGGTTGCTTTGATATTTGGGATCCATGTTGAGTTCAACGAACTTACTGGACAGTGTGGATGTTTTACCATCAGCAGGTTTGTATGAAGCAAATGCAGGATTGATGACTCTATCAAGATCACCTGGGAGAAAAAGAAAAAAATATATCTCTGAGGAATCCTGACAAGTTTATATTTCAGAAAAAGCTTTGACTAAAACTATATTTGAAATCTATGGACTATGAAATGTTCATGCTCACCTGTAGAGACAGGCCTTTGTCTGGCTCTCTCTGAGCTGATTGAACCTGTTCGTATTCCACTACTCCCCAGACGGACACCCAGCCCTCGTGGAATGTCCGGTTGGGCCGTAGACTCGTCCGCAGAACGCCTACGGCACGCATCAGCCTGCGCTTGGGCGTTACAGCCGTGAACAGCCGAGAAGCCAGAGGACAGTGGAAGGAGGCTTGCTTGAGATGAAGTTGAGAGACATTCACTGTAGACAGACGTGCAGGAGTTCGACAGAGAGCCCAAACCACCATCACTGAGCTCGAAGAATCCTAAATAAAGAAATTTACGTTATTAGATACACTGAATAAATAAGTGTCTCACATGCTGCATATGTTCTACACTTGTAATGAGTATATGATGGCTATAATGGATGGATATGATGGATATATGATGTATATAATTCTCTGCTCACCTGAACTGGGTCGGCTGTCACTCTCAAGGTGTTCAGCAGAAGTTTTACAAGCATCCAGTTTAAGCTCATTGATCTGCTGGTCCAGTTGCTGCAGGTGTGTTTTTAGTCCGACATCTTGCCTGCGCAAACGGGTCTACAAAGAAAGTGTATGCTGGTTAGCAAAAGGTTTTTATAATTCCCATACTTATTTTATATAAAAGTTTTCAGTACGGAGTAGTGCAACATGTGACAAAGTGCAAGTCAAATTTAAATTGAAAGCATATGCTTTAAATTTCCAATATGATATCATCAAGGGGGAAAAAAAGACACTTAGCGACCTTCGTATGAGAGCAAACAAAGTTCATTCATGCATGTGACTATACAAAGTCGTGTACATTTAACCGCTCAATTGACTATGGAAGGAAAATAAAGAGAAAACAATGGAGGCAGTTCCTTAAAGATCTGTAATGAATGACACAGGCCTCCTGGCGTGTTATAAGACATTTGGGGGAAGGAAAGAAAGAGGTAAAAAAAGAAGAAAGAAGTAGTGTAGTTGACCATTAACCATGCAAGGACAGGGATTGGCCTGGGGGTGCGATGTTGAAAGTTCACTCATCTCTCCCGTGGAGAAACACAGACCACTGTGTGCATTTAAACAATACAAGACCAAGACAAATACTGAACTGTAAAACTGCATGCCAAATACTGAGTCAAAGAATTCCATAACCATTCACCAACATCTGCATGAAGAGAGGCTTTGAACAATTATACCGCAAAAGAATTATGATCAGATTACCACCTGTAATAAAATGTGTGAGATTAACCCAAAAAAAGAGAACTCATTTAACATGTTTGTAAATTGGTTACCACATATAAGCAACATGTTTTAACTTCTATTTACATCACCTTGAGATGTTACTTTTCTCTAAGAGTAACTGTATACTGAGTACAGCATTATGTTTTTCCACTCAACTTGCATGTTATTTCCATGCGGTTCAATCCCTTTAATTGGGGGCTGCTGTCGTGTAAAAAAAAAATTCCCAGTTCACTGAGCAGAACCACATCCTCTGGAGGAATTCCACCTTGGGGAGCTACTGTTCCCCTCCAATTCAATAGAGTACACGAGTTCACCGAAAGTGCAAACTGTTCACTCGAGACGATCTTCTAATTGGTTGCTATTTTTAATCAATCTCTAGTGCTTATTAGGTCATGTGCACTCTTACGGAGCTCTATATTTTCCCAACGTCATTAGTCTATATGTGGTTGTGTGTGTTAGAAGACAGATCAGATGACCTGCACTAGGGCTGCAGAACGGGGTCAAACCTGTGTCGCCAAACCTAGGTCATTTGCTTCTCTGTGGCCATTCTAATTAAAGCGGGTTAATGATCAGAGATGGAAACACACACACACACCCCAACCTGCCCAGCAAGCCCCCACCCAGTCGTGTCCCTTGGAATGAACATTGATTTATGACCACCCCCAGCTGCGCAGGCACACCAACAAGTGCTGTAATGTAAAGCGACGCACAAAACACAGAATGTCCTAAAGGTCTAGATACAAACTGGAAATTAACTCTTGTAACAAAATGCTGTCTTTAATTTTTTGCAAACACAGAGTCGTCTCTTCTAGTCACGATAAACTCACATTTGGTGTTATGTATTTAGCTGCACTTTCAATGTGTTTCTTTAAACTTTAATCTTTCTTATTACACCATGGAAAATCAAAAGGGTTTAGATCTGGGGATCTCTGAGGACACAGGGATAATAAAAAAAAAAAAAACCCTCAGGCTGTTGAATCAACCATCCTTTTACATGTATGGAGACTTTTGGGATGCACTGTAAATCCGTATTTATATATCAGTAAGAGACTTGTTCAATCCTGTTAACTATCAATGGCTGTTGTTTATTTCGCATATACATATGTCATGCATATATGTTTTCATATGCAGTTTTCAAAACTAGTAATTGAAGTATTGTGTTTGGGTTTAATAGCATGCATCTCTCCAAATCTGAACTATAATTTGCGCACATAACCAATTGTTATGCAATTGTTACAACTATTGTTTAGTTATGCATTTCTTACCAGTTGCTGTTTCAGGGCTGTGAGCGTCGCCTCAAGCCGCTGCTGCTCCTCGGCTCGGTTTGCCACTTCGTCACTTTGGTGCAAACACACACCACTGCTCGCTTGCTCACTCTCCTTGTCCGTGTCCATGCGGAGCGCGCGCTGCACCATGTCGCCCTGTTTCTCCCGCAAATGTTGCAGCTCTTGCAGACCCGCAAACGCCGCCCGCAGCCTCTCCGCCACCCTGCTGCGGTCCACGGCTGCAGGCGCGAGCGCGCTGCCGGACATTTCCGATTTTCTGCTCAACATCGTCGCGCGCAGAGCTCGTTAAGGCATATCCAGAGGCGAGACGACCGCGCGTGAGGCTGCCACTAGTGCGCGCGCTCTGCGCTCCAGATCAGATACAACGGAGCGGCTCAAAAGCACGCCCACAGAAAGGGCGTGGCGTTTTCACCTCGCCGAGGCAAAACAACATCTGTCACAGGTAATGGGGTTAAACAATGGGAGGCTACTCTGGCAAACTGGTCCCCCAGAATGTCGTTTAATATCTTTTCATTGCTCTGAAAATGTTCACCATAGAATTACAATTTAGATACACTTTTTCCATTAATTATCCACAAGTTAACAATATGGATAGCTTCCAGGTGCATTATTATTATTATTATTATTATTATTATTATTGATGATAATAATAATAATAATGTCTGTCAGTTCCCCTGTGCACAAAGTGAGGTTTATAAAAACCATGAGTGTCCATGTAGATCGATCTCACTTTTGCCTGTGTAAAAAACAAATAGACACCAAAAGTCCAACAGAAATCATCCACAAGTTAGCATTAAAAAAAATAATTGCCTTGGCGGCATGGTGGCTTAGTGGTTAGCACTGTCATCTTGCACCTCCAGGGTCCAGGTTCGATTCCCACCTTGGGTCTGTATGCATGGAGTTTACGTGTTCTCCCTGTGCTTGGAGGGTGTCCCCCGGTTGCCTCCCACAGTCCAAAGATATGCAGATTAGGCTAATTGGCATTCTCAATGTGTGTGAGAATGCCACACACATTGAGTGTGTGAATGAGCGTGTGTATGTGTGTACAGTATGTATGTGTGCCCTGCAGTGGATTGGCACCACTTCCATGGTGTATCCTGCGTCCTAGAATAGGCTCCAGCCGACCCCTCCTGTGACCCTGTATACAGGATAAATTGGTATAAATGATGAGTGAGTGAATACTATTAATAATGCCTTTCAGTGCTTTATTATGAAATAAATCATAATAATGTTCCTTCCAGTTTTCCAAACGTTTCAATATCTCCACGATATGTCCAAACGTATGTGGACACTGCCCTTCACATGCATACAGGGGTCTTTCCCAAACTACCCCAAAGAGTTGGAAGGTACAGGATTTCTTATAATGGTTTTGCATGCTTTCAGTCAGGAATTCTGATACTGGTATAATGTAATTATGATACTGACACAAACCTGTTCCAGTATCATAATTCCCTTGTGCACAAATTGATGTTCATAAAAACATGGTGGAAGAAAGAGTTTGTCCTGCACAGAGCCCCGGCTGACCTCAACCCTGCTGAACACTTTCAGCACAGAACTCCTCATCCAACATCTATGCCTGAACTCACACACACTCTTCACCACAATCATCCCCAAACATGAGATATTAATCCCAAGATTATTATAACAGCAAATGGTGAATAAATCTGAAATTGCATATTTAAAAAACACTCGACTGTGATCATCAGGTGTCCACAAACTCAGTTGAAGCAAATTTGTCCTGTTGGCTCAATACCTAACACTGATAAGCTAACAGTAAGACAGGGGTTACAAATCTGCCACATCCCCCGCAATCGGTAATACTTTTATTTCTAATCAAACATCTAGTCTTCGCTTCAACATATGTGCAAAATCACTGCGCTGTTGTCTGCATTTTCTGCAATTGTCCAGCTATTGACAAGAACATTGTTTTGGTGCTCCATCTAGTGGTAAGAGAACGTTAAAAAAAAGTCTATTTAAAAAGTATATTTAATAATATTTTTGCACCACTTTAACAAAAAAAACAACAACAATGTACGCGGGTAAACATAAGCTAAGGCTAACTAACAACAACTGTATTCCTAAAAAGTCACAAGTTAGATACCACAGAAACATATTTGATGGTACTAACACTAACAAGCTGAATGCTAATAGCTAATGTTGCAGTTGCTCTTGAGAGAATATGAGGAATTTAAAGCTGTTGCTATGTACTACATTTATTTTTATCATGGTTAAACTGTAATAGCCATGTTATAGCATTCAAATACTCTATACCATAAATTATAACATATTAAGTTGAATGCTAAAAGCTAGCTATCATGATATAATAATATATCATAGACAAAGTGCCTAAGAGTTAACATTAAGTTACAACTGATAAGTTTTAGATTTGATAGAAAGCTGCTTGATGCTTAAAAATATATTTTTTTATAATAATAATGTTTTATTTTCAAATGTGGTATATAAAAGTCAAACCTTGAAAAAGATTCAAGGACAACAACAAAGTGATCCCCTGCTCCAGAAGGTTGCCACTGTTGAGCCCTTGAGCGGGGCCCTTAACCCTATCTGCTCCAGGGACGCTGTGTCATGGCTGACCCTGCGCTCTGACCCCGCGCTCTGACCCCAGTTACGCTGAGATATGCGAAGAAAGAATTTCACTCTGCTGTAATGTATATGTGACAAATAAAGACTTAACTTAAATGTATCTTGTTACTTCCTATATCTTAGTTATCTTACATTATTTAAGACTACATTAAGTACACAAGGTAAAGATCTGCTACTATAAAAGATAAAAAAAATATATTCTGTTGAAATTCCCAAAACAACATTCCCCACCCAAAAAAATTTTCCCCAAAATTTCATTTTGGAAAATCTGCTCTGTATACTTGTCGACTTATACCCTAAAACTGCCACTGTTTATAAAGACTCTCGATCACAATGTGCTTAAACTGAACATTATTTTAACAAGCGAGAGTGCTTTTGTGCTGAATATTGGTACAGCAGTGATGCCTTCAGCACAACCTCAATGTGATAGTGCTTTTATACAACAGTTCCACAAGCTCCATTTATTAACAACACAATATGATTTTGGTCCCTCAACACGTATCGTTCCAAGACTGACAGAACTAACTAACCATGACTGGCGACCAACAGTTAGTGTAATTTACAGGCGTGAAAGCAGTTTAAATTCTGACTGGTACTATGTAACCAAAAGTTGAGGCTAATAAACAATGGAGGCGGTGGTTAAATCTTTTAAGTTTCTCTTTATATTTATCCTGCTTTAGAATATGATACTTTAACTTTCCAGTTGCTCCCAAGTAGAGTTTGATGGAAAGCTAGTTCCACACACTAAGTAGGCTCCTTGATCAGCGGGTTGTGTGCACACACATCGGTGGAACATAATTATCATTTTAGTATACCGCTGTAGATGAGTAATGATTTATATTCCCACTGTCGGGTTTCACCCAGAAGAGAATGGTTCCCTTTAGAGTCCTGGTTTTCTCTCATGTTATTCTCAGGGAGTTTTTCTTCCCACTGTGACCACTGGTTTATTTGTTAATGATCTACATCTGAATTTCAGTAAAATCTGCTAAAATAAAATATTTATAAAATAGATATATTAATATAACGTATACAATTGAAATAAAGTTATTCATGCCTTTGGCCACTTCTTTCAGAAATGGCAGAAACAAATAGTTGGTCTGGATCCATAATATTTTTGATGACAAATGATCCTCTCTTGTGTTCCAAAGGTGTAAGTGGGGTTCATGGTATGTAGCCTTTTGTGTATAAAACCTGTTCCTAAAATCCAGACTGATATAGACTCGACATTATGATATAGGCTTTTCTTACTGGATATTCTACAGATACTGAAAGTGTAGGGACGTTTCTTCTTCTTTGACTTTCGGCTGTTCCCTTTCAGGGGTCGCCACAGCGAATAATCTGCCTCCATCTAATCCTATCCTCTTCTCTCACATCAACTAACTTCATGTCCTCTCTCACTGCATCCATAAATCTCCTCTTTGGTCTTCCTCTAG
>JAQQZT010000039.1:30687845-30702807 GCA_030068275.1 Clarias platycephalus
TTAACCAAACAAATTATATAAAAATATATATATTTCACCTACATTACAGCACTCTATTTTCCATAGTACAAAACTAACCAGTGTTGACTCAACACGTGACTTCATATGATGCGTCACAATTTTCATACCTGACTGATTTTGTTTCTTGTTTCTAGCTTGGTCTGTACTCAGAGCTCTCATGGTTTGATGTGTTGTCAGTTTATTATGACAAAATGACATGTAGTTTACTTCTTCACTTCTTAAGTATTATGGCTTATTTTCAAGACCAGTCATTTTTCGGTTGACTTTATGCATGTGTGTTTTTGCTTTAGATACATCAAGGTGTGTGGCTGAGAAGAAATACACAGAGCAGCAGGCCAAAAAACTTTTCCCACAGGTGTTTGTTCCTGTGTGTAACCCGGACGGCACCTACAGCGAGGTGAGAGCGTTGAAGGAATTGAAACTCTGTTAGAACTTGCACAAAAAAACTTTATGAAAAAAGTGATGTAAGGAATAAAACACGATGGTGCATGCTGTTAAAATGAAGAAAGTTAAGATTTAATTGAATATCTGAATGGTGAAATGAACTGCTCTGAGATATTAAAATTATTTCTATTAAATACCAGGTTCATGTATCAGTAATAGTCCTGGAGGGAATTATATACTGGAATGAAGTTTATTAGTGAGAATGATGATGTGTCTGTGTTACGGGCATTTCTTCACGGTATGATTTTATGTCATAACACTCTGACTACTTCAGATGCCATAATAGCTGCATGACTGAGAAAAAATGCTGAACGCAACCCCCTTGAGCTTTGGCGTGGCCAAAAAATTTCGAAAAGCCCGAAGAACGGGTCCAACAATAAGAAAAATAATCTTGTTAGCTTCCGAGTTAAAACGCTCTGCTTTCTCAGTTACGTCTAAGTCATTTCCACTTTTTTTTGTCTCTTTCTCTTACAGGTTCAATGCCACAGCTTCACCGGCTACTGCTGGTGCGTAACGCCCAATGGCAGGCCCATCAGTGGCACAGCGGTAGCCAATAAAAAGCCTCGGTGCCAGGGTAAGGCTCATTAACAAATTTTTTAAAATGCATTTTTCTCTCCACGTGAAAATAGCTTAAAGCCACATAGACTACATACTGAGGTTTCTAAAGATTTGGATATTTTAAATGCAGAAAGAAAATCGAAGTACAGACCTGTCTAGATGACTTTATATTGATACGTGACTATAAAACATTATTGCCTGGTAGTAAGAGAGTTGGCTTTATGAACACCTCGATAACATGCTAACTGAAGATTACATGCCCTCATACAGTATGAACTCTAAATCTAATTCTCAGCTCTGAAACCTTAACAAGCATGAGCCAGAGCTGGCAAAGCTGCCAACCTTGAACACAAAGTGAAGACGACAGATGAAGGTTGTCATGCATGTATGTTCCATACAAAAATGGAAAAGCAGTAGTTTGTTTTCTTAATCAAAAATAGAAACTGGAAGACCCAGTATTATAAGGGGAAAAAGGCAATGTTCCCCAAATCACCCTAAATTGCATATTACTATAATAAATAGTCAGAATATTACACCACCTACAATTATCTCCATAGTATTTAAACACACTACTTATGGCATTTATACTAAAGGGTTGCATGTGTCAAAATAGAAAAGAACCTAATAACACTTGCAAAAAAAAGTACAAAATAACTTGGTTTATAATAATTAATATAATTATTAAAATGATAATTCTTAAAGGATCAGAACTTAAGGAGGGTTTTATTGAAATCTTTGAGACGTCATCAGTGATTTTGTCCCTAACCTGTTTCTTGATCGTGTATTTTTATCATTTCAGTTAAAAAGACATTCTGTCACTCTCTAGTGGCAACATTTTTTTTTTTTTTTATCAACATATTTAAATGAAATCCAATCCTTACTTAAAGTAGCCCAGAATGCAGTGCAGCTTTACAATGCGGTCATCTCCTGTCATGCCGAGACTCAGCTTGACTCGGCTGTTAATCCACAAGATAACTAGTGCAGTGGTGTTGATGGGAATATAAGCATAAAATAAATAATGCATCATTCTTTTTAGTTGATAATGGGATGAGTAATTGATCAGCATTGTGGGTAATGTAGGAAGAAGACGTAGGAAGAAGTTTAAACTAAAGCTCTAAATAAATCATGGACAGAACTGAAGACCATTGTGATGAAAAGACACCAAAGTACAAGACATTTAACTTTTTTTATCTTTTGAGAACCCCAAAGCCAAATGTAAACTCAAATGTAAACTCAAATGTAAACATGATTAATTAAGACACTGGGAGAAGTAAAACGATTTGGAAAAGTAAAAGGTGATGATTGCCAAGGAATGCAGAATGACAAATGAATATTGTAAATATTTTAAAGAGTTTTTAACAAATTAGTTAACAGAAACGGCTGGGAATAATTACAGCACGTTATGTGATGTCTATCGCTGACAGCTTCTGAGTCATGTGACACATTAAAGTTGGAACAGGAATCGTGATCCACTTCGGCCTCGCAGCCATGAGCCACATGGGAATAAATACAAGTGTCTTGAATCTCTCACTCGACCTGTTAACATTAAAGCAACCTCGCCTTCGAACACAGTTAGAAGTTTAATCCTCCTGAGGTCTAGCCTCATGCAGCCTGCCAAAACTATCGTGTAACCAAAGCTACAAGCCTTCCTGATTCCGACCAGTACTGAGTGTCCTCCAGTGACTGCTAGAACGGTCCCTGGGAGAACAGTCCACATGCTTAGCTTTAATGCATCTGTAATGGCCAATTAGATAACTATTTTAATTGCATTTGCAAGGGCTTAATAAATGCAACATTGTGGAGCTTTTGGAATAAAAAAATAAATAAAAAACCAACCAACCAAACAAACAAAAAGAAACACAGCAGCTTGTTTGTGAAAAGAGCAGGACACTTTCCAGCATAGCTCCAGGACGGAACATGCCTGTATGTCATACAGAGACTTGAGACATGGTTTGGAAGACGAGCCGCTTTAAACTCAACCAGGCCTGGTGTGAATTTCATTGTGCTTTAGGGTGCTGTTTATTATTAGAGTTCATTCTAGGAATTAGTATCATCATGTAATTCTCTAGTTTTTTTGTTATGACAAGCTAATATTTGAAATATAATGTGTTGACATGTTTTCAGGCTCCAAGCATGATAAGGTCACTCCTCGAGAGCCAGGAAAAGCAGGTACATATCCACCAAGTATATGTGTACTGTACATAAGCATACTGTACTGTATATCCTGATGTATGCCCTGTATGTATGTACTGCATGTTTATACATTTGTTATGCATTATACTGTATATTCACCTTACCTTACAGTTATACCCTTACACACAGTACTGTGCAAAAGTCTTGAGCCTCATTTAAACTAAATGAAATTAAATGAACGAGATGGGAACAAATGATTTATTGCAACAAGCTGCAAAATACCATAATTACAAGACTTTTTTGTTGTTTATGTAACAACCGCAGCAGCAACCTCATTTCCCCTCTCTTCTGTTCCAACCACTCAGCATTCAGCATCATCAGTATATCAATCACCATCTTGATCATCTGTCATCATCTGCACAAGTTTCTCACTGGTTCATGTATTAAATTAGATGTTTTTTTTAATGCTTGAATGATTCATAGGTCACTGTCTGGCTTAACAAGCAAAAACATTTCTCTGAAACTGCTCAGGTACAGGAACTGGACTGAAAATGCGAGCCAAAAAATGAGAGCCAAAAAAGTCCTTCAGGACACCTAGAGAAATATTCCTCAAGACTACATTAAAATACAAGAAACTCTTGCTCTTGGAATCAAAATATGAGATGAGGTGTGTGTGTGGCTCAAGACGTTTACGAAGTACTGTGCATTAAATCTTATTCTATCCTTTCTCACTTAAGAGTCTGCTTGTCAACTTTGTAAGGTTGGTCGTGAAGAAAATCATGACATTTATTAATTGCGCCTCGTTTTACAGCGGACTGAAATAGCAGCATTTAACTCATCTACCTCAGGCTGGCTTTCCAGCCACATCGATGTTTTTCCCCCTCCAGATTAAGAGCTTTCAAATGTTCTTTAGTAAATAAACTGAACTTTTCTTCCAGTCCTTTTCAGAGGCAGAGATGCCGTCTTGGCTCATTTCACCCTTTCCCTTTTCTGTTTCGGTTTCTTTCCCTCACAGCGGGATTGTGAATTTATTTTAGCTCCGCAGTTGTACTTTCCTACATGAGATGACACTTATTATGCCCAGGAGGGAAATTTATTTGTTATGGCAGCATGGATTTAAAATAGAGTCTAGATACTGAGACAAGAATTAGGACTGTATTTAGAGTTGAGTAAGGCTTTAATACTAAAATTCAGACCTCAGACATAACTACAGACTTAAAACAGATGTGTGTCTCAGTCATGCTCATTTCTCACCGTAAGTAAATTTTTCTTTCGCAATATTGACCGGAGTGAGGAGCCGTCCAGCATCACTGTCTGAAAATGAAATTTAGGCTTTGGGATGTAAACTCCATCTCAAATACTTCTAATAACGAAAAATCTGGCAAAGCTTAGAGTTATGAACAGCACACAGGTGATATGCATAACCTGAAGGATGAGGGAGGCCAGGGAAATGACCTAAAAACAATGCGAAACTCAACTCTAAATGAGTATAGTGGAGCAGTAATTCTGTTTCATATGCAGACACTGTATCTGATCTCATGTACATACATACAGCTATTTCACTGTTAAAACGACACTCAGCTGTTTTTTATGTGAAGCAGAATGAATGCAGAGCGTGAGATGGACACTCATCAAAGAATTTCACTAAGACCTTCCAGACCAAGAATAACATCATGACAATGGTTCATGGGTCATTTTGCAAGGGTTTTGCAAGTCCCACAATTTCCTTATAACACAGGCCTGGTAAACAACAGTATTATCCAAGAAAACAAAGAGACAGTGAGAGTGCAATATGCACTCCATGACCAAAGATTGCTTCAGCAATCTTTCTTGGCCTGGCCGAGGTGACCAACTGTTACGGTTTCATCATTTCTTGAATATTAAAGACAAGCTTTGACTCTGTTGGTATGTAACGAACAAAACGCAGTGGTGTATACTCTGACACTGCAGACTCCTTACAGAAATGCTTAAATATACACCTCTCACAGAAAGCTTTACAATAGCAACAATTTTATTGCTTATTTTATAACCATATATTATTATCTATCTATACTGCCGGGCCAAAAAAAAAGTTGCTGTCTCAGAAGGGTCAAATTATTTGCCCTGAATTAAGCAAAAAAAAAAAAAGAAAAGAAAAAACATTACAATTGCAGGAAGAGGGTTAAGAACAGTCCAGTACATTATAGGATAGTGCTGAACCATCAACTTCACTGAAAATGAGGAAAAAGGAATTATTGATCATGATCGGAGATCACATAAACGCTTGGTGAATTCACATAGCAGATAGTGGACAAAAAAGTCAGAGCTATGTGTAATGGTAAAAATAAGAGCATTTTCACACACAGAATGTGACAAGAGCTCACAGGATTGGGATTAAAGAGCTGTGTGGCCATAAGGAAACCATTCGTTATTGAGATTAATCAGGGGATAAATGCTTCAGTCTGCTAGGAAGCATAAGGAATATACTTTGGAGCAATGGAAAAAAGTCATATTGTCTGAGTCCAGATTGACTAGATTTGTGCATGAGGATAAGAAGGGAAGCGCATGAAGCGATGCACCCATCATGCAGAGCGGACACTGTACAAAAAGCCTCTGGAGGCAGTTTTATGATCTGGGGTTGCTTTAGTTGGTCAGTTCTAGGCTCAGAAACATTATGTGGCAATAAAATAAAGTCAGGTGATTCCCTGAATGTCCTGAATGACCAGGATATCACATATATGGAGTTTCCCCCCCCCCCCGATGGCAAAGGCATATTCCAGGACTCAAACTGTAAAAGTGTGTTTCTGGGAGCATGAAGAATCGTTGTCACATGTAAATTGATCGCCACGTTGTTCACCATAATCAAAGCTCGCGGCAAACTAAATACTGTATGTGTGCACATTTTCTTTTTTCGGTCAGGTGCTTCAGTGCTCTTAAAAATCTATTTGCTTCAAATTGTTGTAATGGCAGAGTTTTGATTGATTTGGTCAGTAAAGTCAAGTCATTACTAATCACTATTTTCTATTAAAGACAATAACAAGCATTATGAATTGTTGCCATTATTGCTTTTAGACAATAAGGAACAACCTTTATTTAACGTGCATTAAGGAAGTTTGAGGGTATCTTGTTTACAAAAATACAGATTGCCAAAACAGCATTAGTTTTTAATAACAGATCAAATCAAAAGCAGACTTTTGGATCTCAGCGCATGACCTCATCTCATCTCACCAGGCGACGACACGATTCTGTTGCCTGAGTGCTTATATTCAGACACAACTTGAGCTGTTTCATATTGTAAAAAAAAAAAAAAAAGATCCATATTTCATTCTGAGTCTTGGACTGACATTTAGTTTGTTCTGTTTGTGTGGACGCTGTGTAGATTTTTAAAATCAAAGTTTTTTATTATGTCTGTAGTTGTTTTTCAGGAAAAACATGATTATAACCACTATTCTCACTACCCCTCATTTAGCTCCTGTCTTTCAGTCTTTCCTCCATTCAGTCTTCTCCTCCTTCTGGCCGGGCCATGTGCAAATAGTTTTTAATTTTTAACAAGCCTTGAATGTCTAGCTTACTCTTATAATTGTAGTTTCCTTGCAAATATTTTCCATTCTAAACGCAGATGAGACTGTCGTTCTCGTCGATGAGACCCAGCCACCAGCCGACGAAGAAGGTTTGTGATGATCTTTTTAGATGATCTAATGTTTATATTTACATGTGATCTGGATTTCCTAAGCATCGTTTGTTTAACTTGTATTACATTTAATCTCCAATATAGAATAGTAGGCATATACACAAATTTCTTCCCAGAATTTTTTTTCCTGGTAAGTGGGAAGATTTTTGTTTTTCTATATATTTGTAGCTATCTGCATTGTTTGTACAGGGTATGTGTGTGTGGAGTCTGCATGTTCTCCCCGTGCTTGGTTGGTCCGGGTTCCCCGATTTCCTCCAACAGTCCAAAGACATGCAGTTTAAGCTAACTGGTGTTCCCATTGGCCATACTGTGTGAAATGTGCATGTAAATGTTGTCCAGATGTCCTAACACAGTCAGAAAATGGGAATAAATACAATTATATCACCATTGTTCTCCACAGTCCCTAGTTGGACTACAGAGGTTCCTAGATAGATGGATGGATCCTGTTAGTGCAGTTAAACCATATAAACTGACAATTAAATAAATTAAAAGCATTGCTTACTATCCGGGTAAATGTAGAGTGACATTTTTGTGCAAACTCAATTTCAAGTAGTCAATAGAATGTCAAAAAATGCAAAACAATTGATAGACTTGATTTATTTATATTTTTTTCTTTAGACATGATCTCGCAGTACCCGACTCTTTGGACTGAGCAGGTGCGCAGCAGACAGAACAGGACAAGAACACAATGTGAGTTTAAGTTTCATGTTTTATTAGTCTGCGCATCACATCTTTCTGTTAATGATTGTTCTTTTACTTATTCAATTAATATTAATTTCTTATTTAATCAGTTTCTTTTAATAGGATTTATTTAAACAAAAATCCAGACAGGAATGGACCTTAAAACTGATACAGGGCTTTGATCTAGTCCCTATCTCGGAAGTGATAATGTGCGTTTATTTGAGCTCATGTTGCATGCGGTTTTAATGTGTGTCTTATAATCTTATGGGAAGTACTTTTTTTTTATTATTATTATTATAAGGAGCATGTTTTTTTTTTTTGTTTCATCATTTAGTTGTTTTTTGGTTGCTGTTGTCTAGCAACAAACTTTAGTACTTGTTAAAATTAATCTCCTTTCTTTGTTAACTTGATCTTGCCAAAATTGTCTGTAAGGAATTAACTTGTAATAAAACAGGTTAATGACATTCTGACATTTAAAACCTTTTCGAAAACACACGTGGCATTTCAATTTTTGCCACATTTCTACAAAAGAAACAAGACAAAGTGTCATTTTTATTGTAATGCACCATATTTAACCAATCAGCATCTAAGAGTGTTGCTAGCTCCGCCCACTGAGCACTATTACTTCTTGAGTAGGCAGTGTAAAGCATACCAATAAAACCATCAGTAAAAGAGAAGACTACGGTTCTCTGGTGACAAAAAAATCTGGTGCTGATTACATCTCCCTGTTTGAAGCTTTTCTTATTAAAAGTTCACTTTAATAAAAATTGACAGATCAACAGATCAAACTTCAAACATGTATACACTAGGTGTAGGCACCTCCATTCTAAAATTATTGAGATATAAATATTTATTTTTTGTTTATTGCATTAACAAATATTTCACAAGCAATAATTGAGACACTGACCAGTTATCTGTGTTTTGTTAGAATCTTCCTAATTTTCCTATAGACGATGTTAAATTTCCTAGGCTTCTCATTCTTTCTAACCCCCTTCCTCATCATTCCTTATACAATAACACTTCCTATGGTTTGACTGTCTTCACATATCTATACAACTTCCTCTCTTTGTTTGCCCAGAACATGTTAAACAGCTTATGGTTTTTGATACCAGGTGTTTGGTGCAGAACCTCTTCTTCTCTGAATTAACTATAAAACATTCAGACACCATCATGTCCATCATCTGTGTGTTTCTCTCCCAGTCAGCAAGAGTGTATGAGCTGACCCGTAAGCATATCGAGGCGCTACGGACACGTCAAGTGATTCTTCTTGATTCTTCTTCTAAGATAATTTTGATCTCAACAATCTGTTAACATGCACAGTTTTTTAAAGCAATATATTCTTCAGGCAGCTTCTTACCCCCTCCATTATTTAACATTTGTACAATAATGAACTTTTCACAAATCTTAAATCCTTTGCTGACATGCTGGAGGTAACTGCATGGAGCAGCAAAGCCTGTATGAAATCCCTTATGGAGCTAATCGTCTGCATGCACCAAGGCAGCACATGCACAAAAAAAAAAATTAAAAATAATGTGTGCGTGAACGGTTCGATTATGATGTCTGAATGATTTATGATCAATAAAACCCATGTGAAAGCAGTTTGGATGGTGCTGCACAAGAGTGTGTGCAAATAGTTTGATTGTGACATCTTCATGATTTATGATCAATAAAATCCAGCATACGGATGGTTTTCATTAGTTAGTTGTTCTGTGGGCAAAGCACTGATTATTTCTTTACCAGCTGCTCAGAAGGGAAAGGAAAATATATATATATATATATGGGATATATGTGGAGGATATTGTGAAAGAAAGAGAAGATCATAAGGTATAATATGACCGAGAAAAGGAAAAGAGTTACTAGAAAGAGCAAGCCTATGACTATGTTGTTCATAGTTTCCACGTATACTCTGCGGTAAAACGTTAAAGAGATCAGAGGTCTTACTCTCATTTGTATTTATTTTTAAACTTGGTTCTTTTTTTTCTGGATGGGTTTAAAACATTACTGGAGAACAGTGTGGTATGGCATTACTCTTCTAAAGAGAGAATAGCCTTGATTGAATCCTGATGTAGCACTTGTAGCAAAATCTAATCTTTTCAAGGCAGAATGCATTCCCCATATGGACCTTTTATTCATTCAGGGCTGAGGTAATGTGCATCATGCATTTCAGGGTTTTTCTTCTTTTTTTTTCATGTGTGTATTACTTTAAATTGTGTTTGAAGTTGAAATGGCTGAGATTTAATATATTTTCAAGACTGAAGTGAAATAGGGTGCATGTGTATGTGTTTGTGTGTATGTGCATGAACTACATGTAAAATAATAATATTGCCATAATAATCCAACCATAATGCTCTGCTTAGTTCCCTTTTCCAGTATCTGCCCTGTCTTTTCCTTTCCATAAATTTCTAAATGTCAAGTGGCTTTCACCCCTTAAAAGTTTTCACCCCCTTAAACACTTTTCCTATATGTTGTCTATCAGTACCCCTTGACTCTATCTCTGGTTATAGTCTTTTGGTGGATGTCCTCTTCAAGGGTCAGAACTGTGCCATATTCTTTCCTTACTTTTCCAGAACTACGTCCCAGACTTGTCTGATTTTCATGCCGTTCTCTAAAAAAAACAAAAACACTAGGGCTCTTGAGGAATAGGTATAATTATACTGAGATCACATGATCAATTGTTTTGTTTGGGCCTGAACACATATAATTTCGTAGGTCATCAGAAAATCTTAACTGGTGCAAGGGAACATGAATGGCAGCAAAGGAACTGTTTAAACATCATTAATCTTCCACTGAATCTAGGTTTTTTAGTATCTCTATTCTTACTCACTGAGTTTTACCAAAAAAAAGCTTAAATACTCTTTGCGAAAGAATAATCAAATCTCACTCCTGCCTGTTTTCTTGTAGATTCTTCTTGTGATCAAGAGCTGCTGACAGCGCAAGAGGAGGCGAGGCAACATAAGAATGAGGCTGTGTTCATCCCCGACTGTGCCCACGGTGGCCTCTATAAGCCAGTCCAATGTCACCCGTCTACTGGCTACTGCTGGTGCGTTTTAGTAGACACAGGACGGCCCATACCTGGCACCTCCACCCAGTGAGTTAAAGAAGTCAATTCAGTTCCATTTTATTTGTAGAGATGACACGAAGAACCAGAATCATAATGCTCTTCTGGGTGACACCAGATACTTGATTTAGAAAGCAACACTCTTTTGCAGTCAGACTGTACTAAGGATGCTCAGCATGTAAGAGTCCTTATAATTACAGCAGCAGATCTTGAGTACAGGACTATAGTACCGAGTGAGACTGAGACATGAATTTTGTTTATGGTGTCCATGTGGAACCATCTACAGCTAAGAAGGGTCAGCAGCTCAGGGCCTTTGCATGTCCCTTAAAGTGCCACAAAAAGGTATTTCAGAGATTATCAAAAAATTTATTATTCCTCAGTTTAACTATATATAATTATATAATTATTTTAATTATATAATTATAATTAATATATAATTATTCATATTTGTGTGAATATTTTGTGATTGTCATATCTATAGCTGTAAATGTCTTGCTCTATATTAATACTCTATGTTGCTTCCTCTGACTGAGTGAGATTATACACCATCAGGGTCTTTCCGGCAGTAAGATTAACTAAAAAGCTCACTTTAATCTCTTTGCTGATCACTGTGCGGGTTGTGCGATATCTCAAACACTATTGGCTGGTGTATCAAAAGGATTCGTGTCAACATTCTGAATCAAATCACAGCTAAGAAGCCATTTAAAAGGCAAGCATCTTTGATCTCTCATCTCAATATAAGCTAAACTATTTAAATATATTTCAGTTTCTCTCAAAACTTTTTTTCTGCTTTTGAGACTAACAAAACCTGTAGACTTCTGAACCTTTAGACGACAGACAGATGACAAATGGCTTATATCCTCTTCAAAAGGCATCACTGAGAGCTTCCAGATCTGACATTTCCCCAGGGATTTAAAGGGGTACCACCAGGGTCACTGCTTGGCCCAGTTCAGGTTTAATACACATGGATATGCTTAGATGATGATGTACAGACTTGGAGTATGTTTAAAATACACTTGATGTATACAAAAGGTACATACATACATATATAATTTTCAAGACAAAATTCACATTTCATTTAAAATTCAAATGTTTTTTTTTGTTTTGCATCCCAAAGAAGCAATTTTTGCATGTTGAAAGAGGAAACCTGTTTCTAGCCTTTTAAAATGGTACATTCCAGTCAACCCTATAGTACATCTAATATACTCTCGGGGCAGAGCCCATTCTTCAGCTTACAGTGTGGTCCAAAAGTGGGCTACGGGGTCCCTCAGGGTTCTATACTCGGCCAAATCTGATTTAGTCTCCTTTCACTTTTATGTCAGTCAGACAGAATACTAAAAGCAACTTTTAGCTTTGAATAGATTTAGTGGCATTCAGCATTCGGCATCGCAAACTACTTCCTAGCTATCTATGATTAGGGGTCATTGTAACTGATAGTCATTAGTGTCAGGATCACACTATAAGCCTGGTAGGATAGTTTTCTGTATAGAAGTGTTGTGAATTGCAACGTATCACAACGTATTGCTCACTGCAGTATTGTATTCACAAAGCTCAGGGCAGAATGCCAGAATGCACATTAGTGCACCTACAAGGGTCCTCGCCTTTTCCTTCTGTCTGTCTGTCTCTTTTTCACTCTTGCTCCTGTTCTTGGACTTACTTGGCCACGTACCCACGCCGTGACTGGAACTTGTTCATTTTCCAAGCCGACTCATGAATACTTCACTGTGTCCTGTGCACTCTATCACTCTTTCTCATACTTAGTTTCAGTCTTCCTTCGCAATTCCTGTGTAACACGTGTCGATCAGGCTTTATTTTCATTCATCGCTGTCATGCTTCAACCCTCATAAATATGAAATCAAGCACGCCATTGAGTGTTTTTGGGTAATTTTCAGACTCCTGCTGCGCTTTCTTTTAGTTTCATAAACCAAAAGACTCACAGACCATGACTGAGATTATGCATTTTCCCCCAGGCCCAAATCACAAATGGAACTGATTTCAGATCAGTAGGTGGCATTTCGAAATTTCAAAATGCGATAGATTTTACCCGAGGTTTGCGGTGTTCTATTATTTTATTATGTGAAAGAAAAGCTGGACTACAGTATTTCATTTCCAAAATGTTTGGATTTTGATTATTGTTCCATCATTTATTTATACAAAGAAAACAATTGAGCTTTGTGTGTTTCTCCCACCGCAGATACGAACAGCCAAAATGTGACGGCAATGCGAGAGCACATCCCAGCAAACAGAAAGATCTTTACAGGAGCAGACATCTTCAGGGTAAGTGTGTGTGTGTGTGTGTTTGTCTGTGTGTTTAATTCTCCATTTACCACATTGGTTTAGCAGTAGTGGTGCTAATTTGTGAATAATACAAAACATTTGTGTTAAACTCCTCTTCCAGTTCTCCATTCCATTATTGATCTGATATAAATAAGTGCACATCCAGTAAGTCTTGTTCTCAACGGTGATAACATGAATTACAAAATGCAGCAGCAAACCCCAAAACACAACAGCACAACAAAACAAACAGGTCTAAAAAAATCAGCAAATTTGATAACATGACAATAAAACCAAAAATACAACTAGAAACAGCTAAATTTTGAAAGGTGAAAGCAAAACCGAAGTCTCAACAGCCTAACTGAAAAAATAACACCAAAACACAATCAAATAGCAAAAAAAAAACAAAAAACTCATCAGGAACCCAAACAATGGATGGCAGGTGTAGTTTGGTTGTAAGGACCTCGTGATGACAGGGCAACGTTGTTCTGATGTCATTTCATCAAAGTCATTTTCACTTTCAAAAATAACCTAATACTGACGTTGTACAAACGTCCCTAACAAACTCACATCGCCACAGCATTTTGAGCACCAAACATGTCTGCTGAAAAAACTACAAAACACACAACCTGCTGTCAAAAATATTAATAAATTCAGAAATGAAAACAAAACAATAAACACAACAATAAAACTGAAAACACAACAGCAAATTTAGAAGCAAGATAGCATAATGGAAATTGCATTCCACAATAAAGCAAACAAATAAACAAACAAAAAACACGTGGAAAGATGACAGCAAAATCACAATCATGACAAAAGACAAAAGAAACAACAGCCAAATGTTTTTGATTTGTTTGTGTTTTATGTTTTTTGATGCTGTTCTGTTTGATGTTTTTTTTTTCATATATATTTGTTGTGTCATCTTTTTATGGTTGTGTTTTTGGTTTTGTGTTGCTGTTGTCTTTTAGATTTGTTGTGTTATTCTGTTTTGCTGTTGGCGCAGTTAATGTGTTTTCCACGCATGCACCAATGTACTGTCTCAATACAAGGTCATGTCTATGTGGGTATGCGGGTTCCCAAGAGGCACTGTGTGCGTGTGTATGCGTGTGTGCATGTGTGCGCATGTGCGTGCACGAGTATATCCTCAGGCTTTATTGCAGTTCCTGGTGCGATGACTCCAGTGTGGTTAGTTTTGACAAATTGTTGAATATATATCAAGCCTTTTGAAAAGAAAAAGAACCAGGAAGGTTGTCACCTCATTACACCAGGTGTGTCTTTGTGGCCGTGTGCGTTTCCATCGCTGTTCATTGCGCAGGTAAAGGTAGAAAACTTGACTCAAGAGGAGAAAGAAAAGATAAGAGATTAGATCATGTTAGAGGGAGGACAAGGCTGGGCGGACGGATTTCTATTAAAGATGAAAAGGATGGAAAGAATGCACAAGATGGATGGATAGAAGAGACAGAACACAGGAAAGTAACATAAAACAGACAGCTAATTTATCTAAGTCTGACTTTGATTAAGAACATCTCAGAAGGGACTTTTTTCCCCCTTCTCTAAACAAATGCAAAGTGAAATGTTCACGCCATCACACAAATTCCCTCGATTGCCCACAAAACCTTACTGGCATTTAACGTTTCCCAGACACTAATGGGATTAACTATAACCACAGTTAAATCAGAAGAGGAAAAACAGGCTTTTGAAACATGGCAAAGTGTGTGTGTGTGCATAATAATAACCGCATACATGTGCTCTTCATCAGTGGTGTGAATATTGTGACATTTCAAGTGCTTTGCGAGGTTTAAGCCAAAAGGGCAAAATGCCATAATCGTGTTTATTCACACTTTGAGTAGTGGTAATTAAAATGCCTTTTGTCGTAACCTTTCATTTTCACAGATTGACAATTAAAGGACAATTTTAAAAAAAAAATCTGAATTCCTGATACGCCTTCTATAGCGACCGAGATTAGTCCTTCTGATTAGAAATGTGTTTCCTTGGCCTCGGGTTTCCTTTCTGCATTCTGTTTGGTTAGTGTAATACTGCACGCTTTCTCGAACATTCCATTAATGCAGAGTGTTAATGAACAGAGCTCTCTCTGTTTTCAAGGTTTGTATGTGTGTGTGTGT
>JAQQZT010000039.1:30714904-30747506 GCA_030068275.1 Clarias platycephalus
ATGATCAGAAACATTTTGTGTGACAAACATGCAAAAGAATAAGAAATCAGGAGGGGGGCAAATAGTTTTTCACACCAATGTAGCCTTAATTTATGATTCCTCTTGCCACTGGCTGCTTTAAAAATGAAACTGAAAGTGGCTCCCCTCACTTCTTGCTACCATCCTTATTAACATTCTTGGGACTCATGGTGCTGTGTCTTTACTAAATCTTGCAAAAAATGCAAAAAAAAAACTTACAAAACAAGTAAACTTGCTTTGCTTAGCTTTTCACTAACGCAAACAAGTTTTTGAACGGCTCCCAGACATACGTGCAATTTTCGCCATTCATTTGCAAGTATGCCGAAAATGATTTTATTGCCGAGGCACATTTCTTGCAAAATTTCAGTTCCTAAGGCAAAATTTATTAAGGCATGTGCCAAGGTACCACCGTAATCCACATTGTTGTGGTGTGGTCATGGGTGAAGGAAGGCTGGTACAATAAAAGATTCAGTGGCCGTTCACAATACAGAAAAGAAGGGAGAGCAGCTGCCTGCCAAAACTCTCATTCAAAACGAGTCACTGAAGCACTTTCAGGAAGAAAACACATCTGATAATGTTTGTCATCATGAACAAAACTTCTTAGTAACTGCTTCTAAGCTGTTCTGAATTGCATCTGAACCGTCCATGTTGTGTTTCAATCTTTTATTTCTGCTAGTTAATGTTAGCTTGGGTTTCCGTCAGTACACCGACAGGCTCATGACTCACACCGGCGCTTTGTTTGCAGGTAACATGAGTTACTATGCTAAATAGCTTCTAACTCAAGGTTGAATCCCAATACCCTCTCTAATTCCTGGACAAGGGCACTACTTGGCATGTGGAACAAGTGATTCTACATATAGTGTACTAGCTTTCCATTTTGCAAACCCGGAGCAGTTAGTTACAGGGTTTACATGACTGTCCACAACCTCTATGGTTTACTCTCTTCACCTTTTTGTCTGCATAGCACCAGTACAAATTTAAAACTACTTTCACCCCTGGGTGTGGTGTGGCCCAATGAGAACAATAGTTAAGATCCTGAAGCTCGTTAAACAGGAAGGGAGGAAATAAAATAAGACATCATACTATTTTATTGGTTTACAGTGTCATTATGTGTTAACGAAAAAAGTTCCAGGTATCAGTTATGTCATAGCAGCCATAAGCAGTCATCCCCTCACCAGGTTCTCCCTTTTCTTTCTCTTGTCATTTTGAGAATTCATGTTGAGCAAATATAAACTTATAATTTTTAAGTAACTACCGAAAAAAAATCCCAAATCTTCTGCCGAGTCAGCTTAAAGTGTTTAACATCATATATCATCTTCTCTCTTTCTCTCTCTCTCTCTTTTCCTCCGTCCTTGACTTCATCTCCTCAATCGCTTATGTGTGTTATTTACTATGACCATAATAAATTATTGTCAGTCATAAACACTTAAGATTTGTATATTTGAACTTGGGTAAAAATTTATACCAAAACCTGAAGTGTCGTTCATCAAGAGATTTGTGGTGTTAAAAACATCTTGCCAGTACACATACAGTCGACACATACATTAACTCTCTCTCCCTGACCCTATTACATGCACACTTTCTTATACACACATATTACACAGAGATACTATTGATACTATGTTCTTTGGGCATGATGTTTGACATTCCCTGGGCACAGGAGTGTGTGTGTGTGTGTGTGTGTGTGTGAGTGTGTGTATGTGTGTTTAATGGGCACTAGGAGTAAGCATTCAGACCCAGCTTTGGCATGCTGCGTGGAGAAATTACTGTCAAACCCATCACCCATTTTAATGGCTGCTGGCTTGCCATGGCTCGATTTACAGCCAACTTGGGAGCAGTGCACCCTGGGTAAACATGGCCAGGAGGACAGCAGGGGCCTGGGGATTCAATGATATATTAACCCCTTATGTTTCGACTGGTTCAAAACTATTACTTTTCCCTAAGAGCTTAGAAATCAGGAAAACAACATTGAAACATGGACTACTTTCATAAAAAAAAAAGTTTAGCTCATTTGTTTTGCTAGCATTTTACAATTAGTAGCTACTATTTAACAAGTAAACATACCGCAATTACAAGTAATTTTGGGTGTATGCTTTTCATTATGGATATTTAGACGAAAATGTGTGTGAACTCTGGAGTTTGTACAGCAAAACTTAGTAAGGATGAGTGGGTTATTCCACTATTGGGGTGTTATTTGTGTTCCAGCAATATTACAGTGATAAATATGTATCTAAAATAAAAGTACACCATGTTAAACACCAGTGTCGACTCTTTCATAACACCCTACAGACATGTCAATGGTTCAGATAAATAGCTAAAGACATTAACTAAACTTTTTTTCACCCCTATGATATATTTGGATTATTCCACAAGTCACATGCTCACCAGCAAGTTGCATCATCATGGAATTTTCCAGAATTTCATGGCAGAAAGAAAAGTAAGTTCTATTTTTCTATACTTCCAGTAATAGTGTTTAACTGACTTTTAAAGGGCTAATCTGAAAGTACAACCCTGTTACCCTAATTCTAGCTTGAAAATAAACTGCTAGTAATAATATTTAAAATGGTTGCTAGTTAAACGCATTTTGTTATTTAGCTATAATTGCTATGCTAAATGCTCAACCCAGTTTTCTTTTAATTTATGATGTGGAAATTCATAAACAAAACAGCCATCACGATCCAATCAGTTAAACAAATTGGCTGCCATATGCTAATCAGTAAAATAAAAACGTTCAGCACATGCCAATGAATTTAACAAAATGTCTGCCACACGCCAATAAATGTAACAAAATGTCTGAACGTTCAACTGAACGTCTGCAACATGCCAGTGAAGATAGCAAAATGTTCGTCACATGCCAGTCAATTTAACAAAATGTCCACCACATGCCAGTCAATTTAACAAAATGTCCACCACATGGCAGCCAATTTAACAAAATGTCCACCACACTCCAGTCAATATAACAAAATGTGCCACACCAACTCAATTTAACGATTTTCACCACATACCAGTCAACGTAACAAAATTTCCGCCAAACGCCAATCAGTCTAACAAAATGTCCACCACACGGCAGTTAATTTAACAAATGTCCACCACACGTCAATCAATTTTACAAAATATCCATCACATGCCTAATAATTTAACAAAATGTCCTAAGCACGTCAATTTAACAAGGTCTGTCACATGCCAATCAGATTAACAAATATCTGCCATACACCAATGTAACTAAATATCTGCCACACACCAATGGTAACAAAATGTCCACCACACTTCAGTCAATTTAACAATTTAACAAAACAGACGACACGTCCCAGTCAGCTTGACAAAATGGCCACTAACAGCAATAAAAATAAATAAGGGTGTAACTAAAGAAAAGACTTAATGTTTTCACACCAAAGCTGAAAGTCATCTTTAGCACAAGCGTCCTCTTGCTAAGCTTGAGGATATGATTACAATTAAATAGTTGTTTCTCAGCAACCATAATTTTGACCAAATTGAACATCTTTGTGCTACTCTGTAAGTAAGACTCTCTAAGGCGTATTGGCTCACTACAAGAACTTTACTCTGGCATGTCCCATGGTTAGCAGTGAACTAGCATCACAAATGAGTGACTGCTGATCTGTTTCAGTTGTTAGGACCCAACAGATTGTTGCTCACTTTTATATTACATTAAAAAAATTTTTTTTTTTTAAAATAACTATCCAGTTTATTTTAGGTAGTTATTTATTTATTTACTTTACACTGCATGGGCTTTAGAATGTTGTGTTATATGAATTATATGGCATCATGTACTTATGAATTACTGTATTTTCAAATTCTGCATCAGTGTTTTGAACAGGTTTAGTTTTATTTCTTTATTGTGTCACTTGCATACATACTATTTTAAAACATTATGTTAAATCTAAAGAGAAGTCTGAGTAAGTTAAAAGTCCATCAATAAGTAGTGAACAGAGCATTTAATCGGGTTAAGAGGTGTGAGGGAGTTCACTGTGGGGCAGGAAGGCAAGTGGGGGTGTTAAGGGTGAGACTTGAGTCTAACAAGGCTTCTATTGACGGAGACAGAGAAGGCTGTACGCTTCAGTGCACTTTTAGCGCTGCCTTCTCACCACGCTTTACAGTCCAATAGATCAGCTCATTCTTACACACTTGGGAGTTGTACTATTAGAGAAATGTTGCTTGAACAAATTTGCAATTGCCGTAACTAGCCAAAACAGGTTTGCAAAAGGTTATCTTTATTATCTGTCAAGGTACTGTAAGAGGGTTTATGTAGATAAGGATGTGAAGATTGTGGGAAATTTTCCCATTTTTTTTTACATAAACTTCATTGTATTGTAAAAGGATAAAAAGTTGTTTACTGACTGAAGTTATTTTAAAATAAAAATGGGTCTATTTAAAAGTACAGTATTGGTCAAAAGTTTGGATACAACTTCTAATAATTTTTTTTTTTTTGTGATTTATTTTCTACATTCTGGAACAATACTGGAGATTGCAAAACTATGAAACAACACATATGAAAGAAGATAATTAAGTAACAACAACAACAACAGTCAATTGTTATTTTAACACACAAAGGAACAGTCGTTGCAAGAACCTTTTGTCGTGCATTTGCAAAACCCTTCAAGGACCATGATGAAACTGACTCTCATGAAGACCATCCTGGGAAAGACCAAAACTTCTGCTGCAGAGAAGTCCATTTAGAGTTACCAGCTTCAAAAAAACAAATAACAGCACCTCAGATTAGAGCCGTTGTGAAGGCTTTACAGAGCAAAAGTAGCAGAAAGGAGATTATTGAATAAAAATCATGAAAGACCATGGAATTAAAAGGGTGCGTCCCTTTTGTCACTGAACAGTGCAACCCTTTTCAATAAAAAAAAAAAAAAAAGAAAATCTAATTGGAAAAGGCTAAGAAAGAAATAAAACAATGTTTCGTGCTGTTGTAAGAAAATAATAATCATAATAATAATAAAAATCTGAAGTCTTTTCCATGGCAGAAAACCTTTTTTGCCGATTAAAATGAGCTGACACTGAAAACTCCTTTCAAAATGCATAAATACTTTTACAAGAAATGTACAATTTAATTTACCCAATCTTTTGTTGATCATTGCAATTAAAATTAATGGGTATTTTTTTGATTCAGAATCAATTCACATTATGAGTACAGTAAGTCCCCTACATACGAACATTCAAGTTACAAACGTCCATATGTGAGCAGTTTGCATCCTCTGCAAAAATATACCACAGCTTTTTGGAGAAAATACAAACCAATTACATTCTGCGAATCCTCATATTTTGTCAGAGTTTTATCCCTTCTTCTTTTAAGTTTATGAGCAGTTGGTGCAATACTGAAGTCTACTTATGATTCACAGCTGTACTCCTGTAACATAAACTGTTACCATATCAGTGATTACACCTTATGGTTTGTTTAACAGAATGTTTTAAAGTAGTTTAATTAAAATGCATGGAAAATATACAAAATGTTGGGAATTAACTGTTACTAAGGAAACTATAACCACTAAAGCTGCCGTTTCTTTCTTTCCGAATTTAACAGTAACCTTGTATACAGTAAAAACTTCTTTCTGACACCCTCTCATTATAATAAATACAATTCAATACAGATTTCACAATTGCAATCTTGTGAAATGCTCACCACTGAAACCACACAGCTCGGAAACAGCATGGAGTGAGGGATCCTAAAAGCATGACTGGAATGCATCTTTTTATTTATTTATTTTTTTCCCCCCTGAAGCAACGTTGAGGTCATGTGAGGCCAGCACACACCTGCATGCTCTCCAAAGGTCCAGGGTTTTGTTGTGACAGACCAGATCATCATCACATCTTCCCTGTCGGTGGAGCTTGCATTGCTGTGTCATCACCACGGATCAGGTTGCTCACAGGTGCATCACCTTCACCCTCATATTTAACTGTTCACATTTCTACTGATCGTGTAGCCATACTGAAGGGGATATTTTGAAACTGACATGCTGATATCAATGGGAGCTGAAAGTGACTGATTTTTATAAATATTTAGTGACATTTTTTTTTTAATGTCTTGTTATCTCTTATTTGCACTCACGCATATCCATGAAGAGTTTAATCTGTGTCAAGTGACTTGTTATCTTCTTATTAAAGTGGAAATTGTTGATGTTTGGGTTACTTTCTCACCATAAATGAAAGAAAAAAATTATTTAGCTTGTTTATAATGCTCCTTTACAGAAATGTCACATGGGTCACAACTCCATAGGTGAATAATATTACATGTTTTATTACATCATATATTTCATAATTTATTTTAAAATTTAATTTTAGATATGATTTAAAAAAATATTTTGTTATGCTATTTCACACAAAATGTATGTTACTATATGTAAACTTTTTACATGATTCATTTCCTTTTTCATAATATTTTTTTTATGTGATGTTTATATACGCAAATACATTTTTACATCTGATTTATAGTTGTTTAATTTTTTTAATCTATTTTACTCACACTGTGTGGATGTACACATGATTGGTTTATTTTCAGTTGTGATTTATTTTCACAGTTCATTTATTTTAAGATATGAATTTTTTACGATTCCTTTCATTTTTAACATGGAATTTTTAGTTAAATTTTTCACATGAAATGATTCATTTAGATTTTAACACATTTGAAAGTGACATTTTATATGTTAATTTTCATAGATGGTTTTTTTTTTACACATTATTTAAAAAAATTACATGATCCATGAAAAGGATCATATTAATCTTTTTTTTTTCACATGTGGTGGTTTTTCCAGGGTAAAACATGTAATGACGTGTGAAATATATGATTTTTCCATGTGGTCTGTTCCGTGAGTATTTATTTGCACTGCCACCTGTGCACACACACACACACACACACACACCTGACATCAGGAGGATTTCTAAGCACTTATAGGGATTTTGCGTGTCTGTTTAGACAAGCATTGTGTACACGGATACTCACTGAGATCATGACAGGACTTTTTGCATATTTCACTAGTTTTCATCTGAAGTGCTATATAAGTTGTTTCAGGTAGCGAACAATGCAGCATGGTTCATTTTTGTATTTGTTCATTCTATGATTGTTTTGAAATGATTATTTTCATGCTCTGCTATAGATGGTTTTATTTATTTATTTTCCCCTTTCTCATATTTTCCTTTTTTTGTTGCATCCCATCACTGCCTGAATGACTTGTGGAATTAATAACACAGTGGTCCTTTTGTCATTCTGTAAGCTGGACACAGCTGCCGATGCTCCTCCATTCTTCGCTGTCTTACACTCCGTTGACTTTTCCACATTTCTTTTCATTGCGTTCCCCCTCTTTTCTTTTTCAAATCACATTTTCTGCATAGTCTGCAAATCAGGCTAAGCCTTTGATAAAAAGTAATGGTGGAAGGAGGGGGGTGAGGGGTTCTGGGGCATTATGCCAGAACTGGAGCTGATTTCAAAGGACGGGAGCGATTATAAGGGATAAATGACTACTCGTGATTGAGATTTGATGCTTGATATTTCATATCCATGCCTTTCTTTTTAGCATATTTTGTCTCTTTTTTTTTTTTTTTTGCTGTGTTGCAAATCTCAGCTGATCAATCAGCCTTAATAAAGACATTCGAACCTAATGCACACACATTCTCAAACTTTTAAGATGTCTAGGGCCACAGGATGGGGTGCCACAACAAGAAGGCCTTTCAGGCTCTTTCAGCAGGGATTAGAGCGGCCGCTGTGCGCCACGACTCAGTAATGTGACTGTAATTCCTCTGTGATTTGTAGCCTTGCAGCATTCTGCCAATCTAATAATTTCACAAATTAAAAAAAAAAAAAAAAAAACGGATCAAACAGGCTTGAAAGCAGCAAATACACTGAAGAAAGGGAGAGAGAGATTTCGACTACAGGACCTTGTGAACCCATGTCTAGTCAATGGCATATAAAAAAAGTTCCTTTTTTTGTATTATTTTTTTTAGTTCGAGTATGACCTTGGCTTCGTAAAGATATGATCAAGTGTTATCATTGGAGTGCATCCCTGTAAAGAGAGAGAGAGAGAACTTTTCTGAGCTTTGTACAAAGATACAGATCAACTTACAATTCATAAAGAGATGACTGTTTTTTGGTAAAAAGGCTCTATTTTTAAACCACTGTAATTTGCTCTTCGATCTCTGCCAGGTTGCTAATGTAACCCATTTGTGCTTTGTGTTTCTAATGGTAAGTAATAAAAGTACCTGTATCTGTAGTACCCGTTGCAGTGCCTGTTAAATCATAAAGTTACAACATGTTACTGTGCTGGACATTTCGTAAGTGCTGTGTGCTTTACTTTTTTGTAGAAATGAGATGTACACTATCCCTTCTGTTTATGGTTTGATAAGCTTTGGCTGCTGTGGGTTGCAGGATGGGACCTCTGTGGATAGGACTTGTCTGTTTGGCTCATCTCATGGGTGATCAATCAGATTGGGATCTGGGGATTTTGGCGGTGGTGCTGATGTTACAGCTGATCTTTGTATATAAATTGAGCCATGACTTTCTCACTAGCAAACCACTGGAAAAAAAAGTTCAAATATGCTTGAATTATTTTAGCATTTAAGGCTACTGAAGTGAGTGCATGCTTATTTGCTGCCATTGTCTAGTACCTCACCAAAGGTTTTGAAATGCTACTACTACTTTCACTTCTGTGTTTGCAACACGACACGTTTCATGTCAATGTTCTGCCTGGTTTTTAGTAGTTTTTTGCAGGGTAGCATTATCAGAAGTGCAAGACCATGCAGGTACACAGCTTAGAGAGAACACTGTTGCAACCAATATTTGTGAATGTCCAGCAGTATTCACCTGGGTTATAAACAAAATCACGTTATTACTATTTATTTGACTTGCTTTAAATCTTGCCTTAAGTTGAATAGATATGTTTATGTTCATGCAGGAAAAATATTTGTTATTCAGAATCAAGTTATGCCCATGCTTACAGTAGGTGGATTTTTAAATGCTGGAGTAGTTAATTTACAAAAAATAAAGGCATCTAATGGTTTTACAGTATGTAGAAACCAGAACATAACCCCTTGCCTTTAAGCTCATAAAATGGAGGATAGCTAATACAGAGGCAGCACAGTGGCTTAGTGGTTCCAGGTTCGATTCTCACCTCGGGTCTGTGTGCATGGAGTTTGGATGTTCTCCCCGTGTTCGCACTGTTTCCTCCGGGTACTCTGCTTCCCTCCCACAGTCCAAAGACATTCTGATTAGGTTTATTTGTGTTCCTAAATTGCCTGTAGTGTGTTTGTGCTCTGCGATGGATTGGCACCCTGGCCAGGATTGTGCCCTAAGTCTCCTGGGATAGGCTCCAGGCCCTGTGTGACCCTCTATATAGGATAAAGCAGAATAGATAGTGAGTAAGTGATAAAATCGAGAAGCAGATTCTTTAATTTCTGCTAAATGTAACATGATTGCAACATAAAAAGCAAGCAACAATTAAAAACAAGACAGACAAAAGACATTGTTTTGTTTACAAAATATTTACAAAATGCCTGTTCTCTTGAATTGTGCATTTCCTGCACTTTCATATGGCTGTGTGATGCTAAGTCAAGGTCATAAACAGTTTATCACTTTGCTATTTTACGTAGTTGGATTAATGAAATAATGTTTTTTATTCAAAGGTTTTGTTCATTCAATGTGCAAAGAGCATATTCCCAGAGTTTAAACTTTAAAGGATAAGCTGACCTAGCACTCATCAACTGCATTTAGAGCTCACTTTAAGTATGGAATTTTATCCTCTCCATAGATATCAACATGATTTATGGTGCAAAGTTTATCTCTGGTTCCATAAGCTAAAATTAGACACATATTTCACTTAAGCAGTACAGTGTAGTGTAAACTCATTTTAGAATATCTTGTATATTATTACCTAAACCCTATTCCTGGAAAGAGACACAAAATCCATCTTGAAAAATCCTCCTGACAGTGGGTGTGTGTGCACAGGTGCGATTGCAAATAACAGACAGAGGTCACGTGGCAGCTAGTAAGATACGCTGGGTGTTCATTGTAGTTATTGTTGCACTTCAGTGCAAGTTTTGACCTGGGCAAAGTACAAAGGTGAACAGCAATGTGATTAAGAAAAAAAAAAATGGCAATGAAATAAAGACCCTGTGTGGGAGTGAGTCCTGTAAATAAAGAGCTGTTTTGGAAACGAAAAACAACCCAGCATCGCGCAGCTAACCCTTTGAAAATCAGCCACCTCCCAAGCATCGGTACATTCCTGGCTGTAGGGTCGAGTTGTTTATAGACGACGTGTTTCTCAAGAAGCATTTGTCAGACAGACATCTCTTGTTGCCCCAGTGTGATGCAGGGTAATTAAAGGAGAGGAGATTCTCCAAGGAAGGAACAAAGCCTAGCATGGTGGTCCTGAGGCATGCTGCCTGATCCCACCCAAAACACTCTCCGATATCACACACACACCTGTGTGTAGTCCTCAGCAACAGTAAAACAGCACGATATCACAAAGAGGAGTTTGTGAGGAACATTTAACATAGACCAGCTGAAAAGCGATTGCTGATCAGGTTTTCTGTTGCAGAAGTGTTCATGCCTTTGAGAAGAAATGAAGAAGAGACTAAAATAAAATTTCAGCCATTAATACATTGTGCTTTTTCTTAAAAAAAAAAAAAAAAAAAAAAGAATTTCTTCATCACAATTAACAACATATTGTTCATTGTCAAAAAGTGTGTTACATCATAAAATGGGACAGGGTGTCCTGTTAGAGGAAAATAATCAGTGATGGATGGATGTGGAGTTATTTTTACACACCTAAAGTAGATTATCATAGACCATCAACACCTCCTTAAGTTTCCATCTTTAAAAAGAAATTAAGTTTATTTATATATTTAATATTATTGAACATCCAAAAATGATTTAGTTCCTTTTATTGCTTATGTTATATCCAGTGAATACAGCAGAATATCCAGTTATATAGCAGAATATGCAGTTATATAGCAGAATATCCAGTTATATAGCAGAATATCCAGTTATATAGCAGAATATGCAGTTGTTCTTATGCTCTCTCCTAAACCAAACTTTTTTATTGACAGAAATCTCATATGAGATTAAAAATCATGATTATTTCACTTTTTGACTGTTTTTGTACATTCAGCCACAGCAAAGTGCGATTGATGAAAGAATCTCTATGATGTTTTACTGAAAAATAACCCATGAAAGGCTTTGTAAGCCACTCCTAACCATCAATCCTTTGTAAATTGATTAACATTAAAAAAAAACTTGGGAATGTGTATAAACAGTCAGTGTGTTTAATAAGCCCTTAGCTGAAGGGCAGAGATCTACTGATGAGTCCTTTCTAACTCCAACGAGGTGATTCATCATGATCAAACTGTGCCTCAAGGCATGGTTTGATCATGATGAAACTGATCGATCTGATCAAGATGTGCGTGGTACTGGAACTGATAAGAAAGTTCACGCTCAGGAGTGGTTACTGAGAGATACCTGGACACAGCCTCTGGTCCTTTCTCTAATCTGCATCTCCCTGCATTGTGGTGTGTGTTTGTAGTACCAACACATTCTGCTTAACTTCAACAGCCAGATAGAAGTCAGTTAATATTCATCAGGACCCCTCCTTTGTCAAAGCAAAGGCATATAACAGGATGTTTCACATGAAAGGAAAGATTTTGCAGGACTCTTATCAAATCAGCTATCTAAAGGATACAATCAGAAATATCTGACATGAAGGGAGTCCTCATCTGTAAAAGAAAGAGTTTTGGAAGATTGGCTCCTAATTGAAATCCCAAGTGCAATGGAGGCAGTGGGGGCTTAAAGCGGTTAAGGTTGTGGATTACTGATCAGAAGGTCGGGGGTTTAAGCCCCAGCACCGCCAAGCTGTCATTGTCGGGCCCTTGAGCGAGGGGCCTTGACCCGTTCTGCTCTAGGGGTGCTGTATTATGGCTGACCTTGTGCTCTGACCCCAGCCTCCATATTGGAATGAGTGAAAAAACTCCTTTACTGAGCTGTAATGTACATGTGACAAATGTATTATTATAATATCATTATATTAAAGGTTCACTTAACTAACATAAAACGAAAACTAATAGACTTTCAAATCACATGAGCCACTATTTTATTCACAATAGAGCAGTAAAGATGGGCAGCGGCTCTCCAATCTGTGAGAGAGTGCATAAAAAGGGTTGTGGAATACTTTAAAACAAAGTTCCTCAACGTCAAATTACAACGGCTTGGCAAATTTCATATCTACAGTGCATAACATCATCAAAACATTCAGTGAAACTGGAGAAAAGGGATAAGGCCGAAGACATTTGTTGGATGCCCATGGTCTTCGGCCTTGACATTATGAAATGGGCTCAGGAATACTTCCAGAAACCACTGTTGGTAAGCACAATCTTTCGTGCCATCTGCAGATGCCAACTAAAGCTCTATCATGCAAAAAAAGAAGCCATATGTAAACATCATCCAGGAGCACCGTCGTGCCCTGTGGTCCAAAGCTCATTTAAGATGGACCGTTTCAAAATGGAAAAGTGTTCGATGGTCAGACGAGTCCGAAATTGACTCTTGTCAAATTCTTGTTGGAAATAACGGACGCGGTGTCCTCCGGGCTAAAGAGGAGGGAGACCTTCCAGCATGTTATTAGCGCACAGTTCAAAAGCCAGCATCTCTGATGACATGGAGATGTGTAGTGCATACTGTACAGTATGGGTAGCTTGCATATTTTGGGAGACACTATGAATGCTGAAAGGTCTATAAAGGTTTTAGACAATGTATATTTTAGGGAAATCCTTGTGTATTTCAGCAGGACAATACAAAACCACATATTGCAGCTATTACAACAGCGTGGCTTCACAGTAGAAGAGACCGGGCGCTGAATAGCCCTGCCTGCAGACCAGATCTTTCACCCTTAGAGGACATTTGGCGCATCATTAAACAAAAAATTACTAAATCACTAATACTAATGACGACCACAAACTCTTTCAGCAGCTAGAAACCAATATCAGGCAAGCATGGAACCATTGTGCCAACACCAAAACTCCAGAATCTCATAATCTCAATGACCAGGTGTTTTTTGAAAAGAAGAGGAGATGCTGCACCACGGTAAACATGCCTCCATCCCATTTTTTTTTAGACCTGTAGCAAGCGTCAAATTGTTAAAAAAAAAAAAAAAACTCAGTTTAAACATTTATGTTCTCTATGTTCTATTGTGAATAAAATATTGACTCATGTGATTTTAAATTCTTTTAGTTTTTGTTTTATTCATATAAAAAAATGTCCCAAATTCAATTTAGGTTGTAGTTTAAGTTTACATTCACCTGTGGTTGTTACGTGATCCGCACCACGAGATGTAATATATATTTATAGGAGCCCTTACACAAGGTTTCAAGGAGTTTGGGAGAATGCTTATGATACACACTGGAAGACCTTCCTGTTTGGATTATTAATTAGACAACAAAAAAGAAACTAAAGAAAACTGAAAATAAAACATTAACAGAGGTCCGCCATCTCCTGATGACCTGATGGGGCTCTGGAAACTAAAAATAATGCTTTCTCAGTACTCTCGGAGTGAGTTTGCCCTTACAGAGGATTTACGTGTGATTTAGCATGTGTGTTTTACCTTTAACCTGAGACTGAGAGCATACGCTGGACTGATGCATGCCGCTCTCTCTCTCAATCACGCCAGCTTTTCGCATACAGTAGATGTTGGCTGGGTCTTTGCCTCTGTCTTTGTCATTTTCTTGGTTTGCTGCATGCTTTGTCTTTGTCTATGTCTTGGCCCTGATACCTTACCAGTGCTACCTAATGATTGCACAAAGTGCACAGGTATCAGGGCCCTTAAATAGACACGGAAACCATCGCATTGAAACCATGTGCCTAGATGGCTGCGGCTCTGCCTGTTCAGAACTCTTTCTCTTTATAATTCTATAGGTGATGCACACTAAACTATTCACACACTGGGAGGAAGCATAGCATCTTGTGTGGTAGGAGAGAATTAGTCACTAAGTTTGTTTAGAATTGTAATGAAATCTCAAAAAACTAAACATGAATTTCAGAATCTAGAATCGTAATACAAATCAAATTGGATACCTGGGTATTATGATTATTTATTATATTTCCTGGTGATTCCCCTCTTAAGGTTTTATGTTGTGGAACATTTGTGAAACAAGTAAGTTTGTATTTTTGAATGTCAGATATGAACAGTAATTCTCTCTCTCTCTCTCTCTCTCTCTCTCTCTCAACCCGCCCCCTCCCCCAAAGTAATAAGATAAAATCGCAGCTTGTCATATTGTCAGAAACCACAAAATGTAACTTGCTCTATCCTGAAAACTTAACATTATGATGTTACCTCTGACTGTTCCAAAGCATCACATTAAAGATTCAATAAATTTTTAATTTTCCCTTAAAAGTAACTGCATGATCAGATATTATTGTGTAATGTCTTGCATTCTATCGCTATTGAATGTTCAAAAACTTCTTATAGTAAAAAAAAAAAAAAAAGAAGAAGAAGAAAAAAAAATTCTGGGATCTATTAGTAAAATAACTATGTCCTCACTGAACTATTATATCCTTTCAAAACGTCATATTTACAGTTGGATATTTATAGATGAGACAAAAGTTGCCGTAATAGGTAGCCTAAAAAAACACTGTGTGTTAGCCACACATACTATAAAAGTAAATTTATCTCTAGCAGATTCAGAAGAGAAAATAATACTCACAATAATAAAAAGCATAGAGCAATAAAATTTATGCACGGTTTGGATATAACAGGGCTCTTGGCAGCTTTTCAGAGGACTGCTCTAATCTTATTTGGCCTTTGATGAGTAGTGATTATGCTGCCAAATTCTTACACATTGTTTATTTATGGTATAAATAACAATAAAATGAAATGTCCTTCTGAGCTAAATCAGCTTTCATATTTCTAAAGACTAGTCATTTTTAACGCTTTTATTTCACCTTGGTCAAAATGGGTTGTAATAGCCATTATTTAAACAAATATTCTTCATGCGTAGTGAAGAAATTGAGCCAAGTGAGCCAACACACATCTGTATCATGTCAGTGCACACACTAGTCTGTATGTCTAACATCTGAACATCTGGCTAGAGCATGGTTTTGATGTCTTTGAAAACATGCTGAGAATTGGAATGCCTTGGTATTGTACGTTTCAGGCATCAATGAAAAATCAGGTCATTATCTGAATGCTGGTAATGGTGAAATGAGTCAAATTTACGACTGAACAACTGACCATAATGAGTAATTAAGTCTTTCTCTCTATCTTTCCCAGTTTCTCCATTTTCCTGCTCTGCACCTAGGACAGAACAGAGAGTCTGCAACGTCACTGCACAAACTAGTAAACATGTCAGCATGCATCCATTTCTTCTCCATACTCATCCATCCTTTCATCTCTCCATACCATCCATCAATGTTCTGTTACTCCCACCCACATCTTTATTTAACAGCATATACATTTTATATTCACAGTGTTGTAAAAAAGGTATTTGCCCCCTTTGTCACTCATTAATGATTTAACAAATTTTAATTATAAAAGAAGAATCATAAAAGAATTATAAAGACTTCCTGGGCAAATATTTTGTGGACTGATAAGACGAAAGTTGAACTTTTTGGAAAATGTGCATCCTGTTAGATCTGGCATAAAACTAACACAGCATTTCATAAAAACATCATGCCAACAGTTAAATATGGTGGTGTGATGGTCTGGGGCTGCTATGCAGCTTCAGGACCTGGACGACTTGCCATAATTGATGGAACCATGAATTCTGTGCTTTCCATCAGTTCGTGACATTACGTTCAATAGCACTAGGGTTATGTACTGGACAATGATCCAAACCACATCAGAAATTCCACCTCTGTATGGCCCAAAAAAATGTGGCCTAGTCAAAGTCCAGACTTAAATCCGATTGAGATGCTATGCTATGACCTTGAAAAGGCAAAACCCTCCAGTTTGGCTGAATTAAGACAAATTGGCAAAGAAGAGTGGGCCAAAATTCCTCCACTGCAAAATAAATTATCATTTAAAAACTGGATTTTGTGTTTACTTGAATTATCTTTGTGTAATATTAAAACTTGTTTGTTGATGTCAAACATGACGTTTAAATGTAACAAATATGCAAAAAACTAAAAGTTCAGGAAGGGGCCAAATACTTTTTCATAGAACTGTTTATATATTCTAATGGGTTTGAAGAAAACATGGCAACCAGATTCCATAAGCACAAACAGTCTTTATTTAAACACCACGTTCAATAAAGTTAAATGTATGCAGTCTTAGGTGAATTACGCTCTGTAGTAGGACAGTGGTTTTGGTGGCACCTAGGTGAACAACACGGGTCCACAGGTCATAGTTCAATGAAGGCAGAGTCTTCCGGGTCACGGTGAGGTGGACCAAGCATGAAAGGCAAGTTAAACAGAGCAGGTGGAGACAGCAGAGTGCATGTGAGGGTGCAAGGCAGGCAGCTTCCTTCTTGGCGTAGGGTTATTTTTGTCTACAAAGACAGAAATACAGAATTACAGTCATAAGCTTTTGCTCCATCTGCTCTTTTTGCATGTGCTGTTTGACAATGAGGAGAACTTTATTAATGTTCTGCTCTAATTTCTTGACATGTTCAGTGACTGACCGGTATGGTGAGGGTTACTCCTCCCAGGCTTCTTTCGCCACATATTATCACCACAGCCCTTGTGACTGCGGACCAAAGAAGAGTTCAAAGGGCTTAAAACCAGTGACTGCCTTATCCACAACTCGCTGCAGCATGTGCTTGAGCATCTGGTTGAATCCCTCCACAAGCCCGTCTGTCTCTGGATAGTACACTGACATACAGATCTGCTTCACCTGCAATAGCTGGCACACATCACACATTAGCTTAGACATAAATGATCTGTGAGAATCTCCTTGGGTAGACCCACTCGACTGATGTGGCTTTGCGGAGCGCGACCACTTTGGGGTACCGTGTGGCATAGTCGACGATTACCAGAATATTTCTTTTGACAACTTTGCTTTTGCTGACACCCAGGTGGCCTCTGAACGGCGTGGAATGGGCCGGGTGTATCACTGTGTCCTTTTATGTCTGTGGGGCCACCAAGAAATCACACGTTCACCATGTTGTCATGTATGGTAATATAAAATGTTGTTCTTTACCATGAAGTACAAAACCAGACAGGCCTGCAGCGGCGCATCAGCTTCACCTGCTCCCAGGAGCGTTTTTAAGCATTTACCCCTGCGGCCCTCGACCATGATGTGACCTGGCAGAACCTCTCGCTGATCGCCATGCACGTACTGTATGCAACTGGCATAGGATTGCACGGCGGGGTTTTGGGGCGGCACCACAGAGTGGCGAGGTAATGTTGCTGGGTTGCAGTGCGGCGGACCAAGCAGGTAAGGCGAGCAGCAAAGAGCAGGTGGCACGAGACAGGCAGAGACAGAGGAGTGCACACAAGGGCACGAGGCAGGCAGCTTCCTTCTTGGTGTAAGGTTATCAGAGGTCGTGTTTGCTCGGCGTTGGCTTGTGCTTTCTATAGGCCGCTTGCAATGAGATCATGGTGTCTCTTAATTAAGCTCCAGGTGTAGTTTCTGGCCCTGCCCCCTTCTCGAGGTTCAAGTGAGCAGTTTTAACATTTCAATTATACTGCCTGTACTGTGGGTACTGGTCTCACAAATCAGAGTTAAAAAAATAATGGTGACATGAGTGGCCTGTAGAGATTCTGTGCTATTTCATGTTCATCTTCGGTGATCATGGTGTCCTGCCTGTCTGCCACTTGCCATAGTACCAAGGGAACATACAGTATGGTAAATGACCTCCCATTACGTCCTGACATTCCACTTCCCAGACAATACCACACCAGACAATAATACAAGGGTAAAAACTCACCCTTATTTCTCTATATAATCCCCTGATACATTAATACACTAATCCAAGCGTCTCACTAGTGCTTGGATACTATCAAGATAGAAAGTTTTCTCAGTACATCAGAGCCATGATCAAACTGCCTGCTTTACATATGAAAGACTGGCCTCGCAAGAAGTACGTTAATGGCCCAAACATGTGGAAATGGGACGGAGTGATGTCAGGACTGTACAGGCAATAATGTGTCAATAATGGCACGGGGTGGAAATTAAACACCGGCCTTCCGCATGACAGGCAAGAAACTTATGTACCACTGTGCCACCAATGCCCTTTCTACAGTATAATGTGCAAGTGATGTTGTTGAATGTACAACACCACTTGCCTTGTCTACAGTTCCCACAGACAGATGCATGTCTTCGCACAAGTTGGTGACAAAGTTATCCATTGATTTTCAAGGATCAGACTCTCTGAATGTTCACAAAAATTACTGTAGTGGGCTCCACACCACCTTGGCCCGGGAACTTCATTCAAGGATAATCTTTTAAAGCATTACATACAGCTATGTCTCTTTACAGTACTGTGCTTAAAGTCTTATGTAGATGTCAGTTGGTTGACTTTGATGCCCCTCGTATATGCATACATAATGTACTTTAAAAGATGAGAATCAATCAAAGCACAGATACTGGTCTTTTCAGAGAATATAAATCTTCACTAATGTCTAATTGACTACTAGGCTCTATACAGTAGGTGTTCCATGTGTTCGGCCTTTCCTGTGTGCTGGTAGTAGAGAGCCAATAACTAGCTTATATTCTTCTTAGCTACCTTGAAACCTCATCTTAGCTGATTATTTATAATATATGTTTAAAATATTAAAGACTATATTTGGTGACACGTTGGCTTAGTGGTTAGCACTGTCGCCCTTCACGTCCAGGTTCGATTCCCTCCTCTGTGTGCATGGAGTTTGCATGCTTGAAGCGTTACCTCCGGGTGCTCTGGTTTCCTCCCACAGTCAAAGCAGATTAGGTATTTTGGCACTCCCAAATTGCTGTAGTGTGTGTGTGTTTGTGTGTGCCCTGTGATGGATTGGCACCCTGTCCATGGTGCACCCCACCTTGTGCCTTAAGTCTCCTGGGGTAAGCTCCAAGGCACCCCCAACCCTGTATACAGGATAAAGCGGTATAGACAACAATAAGACAATATTTATGATGCAAAGTTACAGCGAATGAGCTGAGAAAAAAACATCAGTTCCCAGATCATATAGCACAAATTAAAACCGTATTGTTTTGACATAATCGACACATACACAGAATATGTTTATATGTCTTGTACACATAGCAAGAGGCCATATTTGTCAACTATTTGGCGCAATTTTAAGAAAAGCAATTTTAAGAGACATATTTTGAAGAGGTGGGCAGATAAATGTATAAATACAGCACTATTTATCACATTCTTAATAGATAGTTGAACTCATCCACTGGCAGCCCTTATGGTGACATTTTGGAAATATGCATTTGGAAGCGTATGTTATAAACAACCAGGCTGCTGGAACAAGATAAATGGAAGATAAATGTGCAACAAACAGTTTCCTGCACAATTTTAATCCTGCGTACCATGACAGGAACTGGGCAGAATAACAAATAATCCATTCAGTTTTTTTTCCTTATAAGTCTACAATGAAGAATTTAATAAAGTCTGCTAAAAAAGAATTAGTGTTGTTTTGAGTCACACATATGTTTCCAATCAACCCTAATAACAGTTATCAAAATCGTGTCATGACTGAAAATTCGTTAGTTATGAACAGTTAAAGAGAGAAAAAGAAATCTAGAAGTATTGGTTTTATTTTAGTTTTTTTTTCTTTCAGTGTATTAGCTTGTATAATTAAATCACTGAGAATATCATTGATTCTTTATACAAAATAAACTGGTTCCAGAAAAGTACCGGAAACGGCACAGTTCATTCCCAATATGCCACAGAGAGTAAAAATAAACTGATGGGCAACTTTAGAGCAGCATAGTCAAAATCCCATATTCTTATCCTGTCCTTGTGTGTATCCCCCAGAGTTCTCTATTTTCTTCCCACCTCTCTAAAACCTGTTGACAGAGTACTCAATAATGACTAATGAGTGAGTGTGTCAGTGTGTGCATCCCTCTGATACTGAGTGTATTCCTGACTCATGCCCAGTGCTCCTGGGAAAAGGATGCCATCGTTGATTGAACATGAGTGAGCATAAGATTCATGTTACATGAGTTTTCACATGTGAAAAATAAATTGTTTTTCAAACTGCCTGAAAATTGACATTCGAATGGATATGCTCCAAGTGGAGAACAGGCATGTGCTTACGGATTGTAAAATCCCAAATCCTACATGGTTTTATTGTATTTTTTTCCACATGCACTTGTTTAAAGATATGCCATGTCATGCAAATGGACAATTGCACCCAAATTGTGGTTCACTTCCACCGAATGCACACAGAGTGACTCAGTTAAACCCCAGTGCCTGAAGCCTGAGTACAAGAACACGGCAGGCAAATGCCAAACATGTGTGTATGTACAGAATACTGTAAGCATGCATGAAGTCACACACTTGCACTCATATGCTGTCCTCCTTTGGGCTGGCGGTGTAGGTAATGAGTGTGTTTGCTTACCCATTAGACCTCTCTTCAGATGTTAAGGCAACATGGACCACAAGCTCCCTGGAGGAAGAGCTTTCACAGCATTTATAGCCACATTAATGTCCACAGAGAGAAAGAGAGAGAGTGAGAGAGAGAGAGTTCCACAAATGAGAGCTGGTTGGAATTTACAGCTTCTCTAATGGGCATAAATAAAAGTGAATGAACTATTTCGCAGCACAGCAAGAGTTTCAGACAATGACTGATGATGAGTCTGGACAAACCCCCAGGCTAAACCAAAACAGAAATTTCTCCTTCACTTCTACACTTATCTGCATCATTAGAATTTTGAGCTCCAGAGCATTACACACTAATCAGGCATTTACAAACTGACGACCTGCCTGGCCAAAAGAAGTCACCACTTCAGGAGGGATCAAATTATTGTCCTGCATCAAGTACAGAAAATAATTAGGGAGATTTGAAAAATACTAGAATTGGGTCATAAACTCTTCAACACATTAGCAAAGCCTGTGCTTGTGCAGACTTAAATGCTTACTAAATTGCATAATAAAAAAAAAAAATCTGACAGTAGAAATCACAGATATGTTTACCCCTGAAAACTCCATACAGAATAGGTCAATGACGGGGAAAAAAAAAAAAGTGCTTACTGTATATGAAAGCCTTGCTGATGTGTGTTAACAGGGACGTTTCAGTGTATTTGGGTTTTCAGCTATGTCAGGTAGAACAAAAGTTTTACTATATAACTTTTATATAACTTTTATAAAGGGTCAATTTTAATGACGTCACTGGATTGTAGAACTTTCAAAACAACCCAACAATAAAAAAAAAAACGTGATCATATGTATCTCAGCCTTTTTACTTTATTTATTTATTTATTTTTTGCATATGTGACCCATTTTTTTAATTTTTTTTTTTTATTTACATTTTTTAGCTCAGTCATGATTGGGTAGTTGGTTAAAATGAAATAAAAACAGACAGAAAAACAAATAATGGCTATGATGCTTCTGCTAAAGAAAGTAAGAGCATTTCCGCATGTGATGAGAACACACATGATTGTGTGGCCATAAGAAAATCACTTGTTATTGAGACTAATTGGGAAAAACAGTTTGCTAGGGATCATAAAGATTGGACTTTGGAGCAGTGGAAAAAGGGCACGTGGTCTTATGAGTCCAGATTGAGCCTATTCCCGAGTGATGTGCACATCAGGGTAAGAAGGGAAGCATATGAAGTGATGTACATGTCATTCATAATGGCCACAATTATCACCACATCTAAGATTTTTTTCATACCTGGTGAAAAGGGATATTCCAGGATTTAAATTGTAAAAATGTGGTTTTGGGAGTCTGGCTAATAATTTTCACACATGAATTTGCCATCACACTCTGCACCGTAACGTAATCAAAGCTAAAGGTGGTCAATGAAATTTTGGAGTGTGCAACATTACTTTTTTTTTTTTTTCATTTTTGGGCAGGCAATGTATTTGGTTGTGGTGTTTCATGTTAATACCGCAATCTAAATATTGTCTCTTTAAAGTGTCAGATCGCTGCTAAACAAAACACCCCAGGGCTCACAAGGCAAGGTTTGTGGACGAACACCGTGTATGTTTGCTCTGCAAATGTTAGCTTAAATAATTAGAGCAACACTTTTCCGTGTGCTATTTTGCCATTTTCACAGTCAGTCACTTCAGTTTTTAGAAAATAGGGCTGAAAGCTTGTCACAGGCTGGAATGTAGTCATGTCTGTGTGTTTTGTTTGTGTGTATGGCTACAGGATTCTGTGTGAATGTTGGTGTAAATTTTATTGACACCTGTCTATTCAAATCATGACTGAACACATCCTCGTGAATAATCATATGAACTGTGTGACAAATGCACATGGATTTTAGACACTTCACACGTTTTGCTTGTTTCTGCACAGGTCTGTGCACTGGATATGCACTGTGTCTGCATTTACTAGGTGTGTGTCTTTGTGAGCGCATGTACTTGTTTGTGTGCAAATTGTGCTTATTGCAAATGCGATGTCTTTCCAGCATGTGTTTTTTTTCCGCGGAGGAGTCCCTGTGCAGTAATCAGAAAGGGAGTGTTGGTCACACCGACATTAATTCCTCGTGCACAGCAGCTCGAGGCTTTGCGCTGTGTTTGGGTGCATGCTGGCCCTGAAGCCTCATCAATCACACGCTGAGACTTGGCCGTGCACACAGGGCATGCTAATATTCGTGCTCGCAAGGTCTAATATTTGGTGGCACAAGAAAGCATTTGTACGCCTTCTGCAGCCTTTTTATTAACCCCTGCCATATGATTTATTTACATGCGTCTCCCCAAACATGCACAATATTTGGTTTTGGTTATTAGATTTCACTATTTTTGCATTTTGCATTACCATTTGCATTTTGAATAGGGTTTTCAGGGAGCATGCCAGCACGAGGTCAGGAGTTCTTTGTGAATAAATGATATTAAATGAAATAAAAAGGAATAGTGAGCAGAGCAATTAGCTAAATAATGAGAGATGGTTCTCTTGACTTTCAAACAGCTTGCGACATTCATTCCTTTTATTGCTCTGTGAAATTTTATTCTACATGTTAAGCAAAATGATATACATTTGTAAATTTAATTTAAAGGAGGAAACGTCAAGGTGAGTTTGGTGAAGTACAGGACTTGTGATGAACTTTTTCATGAATGAAGGTGTTAAACCAATTGTCATTTACAGAGCTTTCAAGCGAAGAACGGTGATGAGACTCTTATCCGCAGTAAAACATTTGAATGTTGGAAATGCAAACGTCCCTGTGAACATTTAGCGAGTGGAATGAGACAATGGAATGATACTTGTACATCACAGGAACTCGACTGGGAGTTCCTGCCACATCCCCTGTACAGTCCTGACCTTGCTCCAGGCTATTTCCACATGTTTGGGCCATTAAAGCAGTTCCTGGGGGACCAGTGTTTCAGACGTGAAGCAGGCAGTCCGATTATGGCCCCGGCATACTGAGAAAACTTTCTACCTTGATGGTATCCAAGCACTAGGAAGTATTGAAACGCTGGGATAAGTGCATTAGTGTAGCATGGGATTATATGGAGAAATAAAGCTAATTGTTATAACTGTGTCCTGTTATTTTCACAATCAAATCAAGTCTTGGTTTATCATCACAACATGACCCTCGATATAGTGGTGTTGATCCAAACAGACATTGTACTGTATGTAAAGTTGGTCAATAAATTGCATACTGTATGTATAGACAATCTGCAATAAATTTTTAATTAATAATTAATTAAGCTCGGGAAGTAGCATCAATGTTCCTAGAACATACTGTATACAGTATACTTGATGGTAAACATTATTCAAAACACCATCAAAGAATAAATACTTCATGCAGCATGTTTTATCTGACTGGTGTCTTGGTTTAAAGAGAGGATGTCAGGCATGTTAAATTAATGGCCATGTTGTTCAACAGTTACTTGTTCCCTTAGACCAGGAATGCTGGCTCTTAGGAATTAATTCAGTTGTACTAATTTATAAATGACAAAGCACATGATTGCTAGCAATGCCAGCATCTGTAGCACACATGTCCAGGAGGAACTTAGCTCATTCTGTGTCCAACTTCATCCCACTGATGTCTTCCCATTGTGGAAAAAGAGAAAAATGACATTTTTTTGCTCATGGTAAAGTATCTGGTTACGCTCAGTACTTATCAGATTCTGCCATGTTTTATTTTCTAAACAGACAGAAATGGGGGTGGAGTGAAAGGGAGATGGGGAGTGACTAAAAGAACCTATGAAGCATTCTGGCCAAGATACAGTTTTCCAAACTCGTTTTCTTAGCTGCACTTAATGTACTTATGCTGATTTCCTGACTTTTCCCTTGTTACAGGACTACATATTTGAATTGACACACATTCTGCTTATTCCTAATATATTTGTGCTTGTTGTACCTGCAGCCAAGCTTTCATTGAAATAGAAGGAGAAGTGGTAGATTCCTGTTGGTTTAACCAGCGGATCTATGATTTTATAATTCTTGTGCTGTACGAGCTCAGGGTTTGACAGGATTTAAAAGAAAAAGCCACTATTCAAAGGGTTTGATGAGACATTATGTCATAAAACATGAGCTACAGCCGTAATCATGGAACATACTGTACTATACCAATGGCTGTGTGACCGATAAATAAAATACAACTTAGCTTTAGAGCCAATATAGCCCAGACAGACAAACACATTTATCCACATATCCACATATCCACCCGTGATTATGTGGCACATGAGTGTTTGGCCAAATAAGACCTAAATGTAAGGTCTGCCCCATATCATGTCTTAGATATGGTATCATCAGCATTAAGTTATGGTTGTATTTTGGCAGTCTGATTCGAATGAGTTCATTGCCATAATTCTACGAGGGTATGTGGGCCAGACATAAGTAAGCGTGGACCATGTTTAGGCCATTACTCACTTTCTATCAGTGATCATGCTGTCTTTAAATCGCTATAAAATCATGGTTGCTTAATGTTCTGTGAGATCATCTCTCTGCATCCTGGGATACTGACTGTATCTTAAAGGTGTTATACTGTATGGATCAGGTACTGTATGTTAGACCTTATAAACAAGATGTGGGTCACATAGCACCTCTGCAATAGTTTAAATAAACAGTTTGAGAGTTGAAACAGTTCTTAAATAAATTCATGTGTGTGACCTCATTCTAGCAGCCAAATCATCTTCCAAATAATGACATAGAGGAAGATTTGTTTGAATACCTTTTTTCCTATGAAATTGCAAATGGATTAAGAAGAGAGACGGATATCTTTTTTCCTCTTTTTTCACTCTGCGCTCCAGATACACTTTTAGAAATTCCCTTTTGTGATAAACTGCGACATGATAATAGTCAAACAAACCACATAATTACACCTCAGATGCATAAAGAATATCCCTGACACTGGCTTCATTTTGAAGTACCTTTGTACTGTCCCAATGATCTTCATTCATGAAAAATTACAGAAAAACAATATGTTTCCCAGATTTCCCCCATTAAGCTAGACAAGGCATGTGGGAAGACAAAGAGTGTATCCAAAGGTGTTTGACAAATGCGTTTTTATTAGAACTGATTGTACCAAATAACAGAAAACTCCCTAAAGTTGAAACATTTGGATTTGGCCATTGATTTTATTAAAGGGTAAATTTATTTATGGAGGTTTGCATCAAACAGATTAAGGGGTTGTTAACCCGACCACCAAATTCTGCAGATCTCAATCCAAACAAGCGTCAATAGGATGTAATTAAGTCTGATCTATCATCGAATTCATTTTTATTAAAGTATAAAAAACATAATCATGATAACAAATTACTGATCATACTAATTAGGTCAATATATGGTGTAAGGTAAGAAAATTAATTTGAATGTAACCATGCCAGCCTCATTTAAATGCATTTTACATGATGATGGAGATGGGGTGTTTCAAGTGAGTGAATAATGCAGCCCAATTCTGTTTGTGCCATACAAGGACAGGGCTTTTAAGTCATGCAGTGATAATTGGGCAGCTTTTTGCTATTACTCTTACCTGTACGCAATGCCAAGAATCCGACAGAGACTGGGTGAAATTCACCATGAATAGCTGGAATAAGGGCTAGTAAATGGGTGTCTCTAATATTGAAGGCTAGTAAGCTTATGGCTTTTAAAATAAGCTTGAGAAACTTGAGCATGGCTGGTAGATATATATCTGGTGATGCCTCGAAGAAACACCTGAACTAAAATAAGATTAATTTTGGTACTGACCACCAAGAGGAAAGAACTATTTTCTTGATATTGTTAGCTGGAATATAAAGACCTACCTATTTCTATATTCTGCATATTATACAGAAATTCTCAGTCTGATCAATTGCAGTCACTGACCATATAAAAATCTAGCATCAGTTAATGTTAAATTCATTTAAAAAAAAAAAAAACTGAACCTGAGCACACTTTTACAGGCATAAGTGCAAGCAAAGTTTTGCAGATCTTACCAGGCTGTTACCAGGCTTAGACTCATGTGCCTTATGATGGGTCCTTGTATAAGATGAGAGTTCAGACCACAGGATTTAGAGATATAAAGATGATCTGGATTTTATGTGAATCTATTGTGAACCTTATAAACACTCATAATGCAGGTCATTATTACTGTATTATAGCATCACTGTCTCACGAATTCACATCTCTAACATTCACTTGGTCACAAGGTGATTAGGGATGGGGTTGTACCATTTTATGTCACTTCATTTGTACAACAATGAATTCTTTCATGCAATAAGGTTGACCAGCAATCTTTGTTTATCAACCTTGCAGCTTTGAAATAGTATTTTACCATTTTCACTTGTGTGTATTCTGCCGTATGAATGATGAACCTGCATCTCTCCATGGTCTTTTCCTGCCTCATGTAAGTACAGGATCTACTGTACCATGACATCATCAGAATAAAGCGTGTATTGGAGATGAAGGAAAGAAGGAATGAACAGCCACATCCTGGACTGGTCATCATTAGGAATGAGCATGATTTCAAGGAATTTATCACATATTTATCCAAACTCAGTTGGCTCAAAACTGGGTAAATCTTAAAACCCATTATTGCCATTTTTTAAAATAAACAAATATACATAGGGCTTGGGATTGCAGTATAAAGTGATATACTGTATCCTTTTTTTCAGCACATGACAGGCAATATAATGAACTGAATTTTATTTCCTTTTAAACAACTATACAAACATGACTAAGCTAAAAAATAATAATAAATGGGTCACATAGGCAAAGAAATAGCACATACATACATGATCATGTGTTTTTATTGTTGTTTTTGGCTGTTTCTATGACCAAAAAATAATAATTATAGGCTCATTTTGAGAGTTCTACATTTCTGCAAAATCATTTCCCATATTCCTTTAATGATAACTATTGTTCGACTTGACATATCCGAAAACCCAAATGCACATTTTAATGTCTGAAGCCTTCCCGTTAACACAGACTAGCAAATCTTCCATACTGTATAAACACACACATATATATATATATTTTAAACTGTCAGTGACCTATGCTGTGTTCCCAGCACAGATCTCTGCTGCTTGAGTTTTAAGGGTTAAAAGACTACAAATTTCAGATCCCATCATCCATGGAAGCATGTTTGGCACCTTTACTTCAGCTTGTTATCCCTGGGAGACGCTACCTGAGATCACTGAGAGTTTATACAGTTCTGGTACACATGTCTTATCATTTACCAATGCGGGTCTGATAGCACAAAATCAACACAGAGCCATGAATGAAATCTCTGGAGGGCTAGACCTCACAAGAATTCACTCTGTTTCCTAAAACGCATAGGAAACATCGATGGGAACATAGGGCAGATTCTATCAGGACTAGATACTCACACTAGATACTCTGTTCATTTGGTGGATCGCTATAGCTAGTCCTCGTGGGTTCATGACTTTGTGACCTTTTCCCCTGCAGCTGGTGTAAATAATATTGTGTCTAACAGTCAGAGACTGTAAATTCTATGATAAAGTGGGGCGAAGCACACCAACTGGAGATTTTTCATACAGCTTAATTGATATAACGTATAAAAGTCAAAGCGTGTCTCTCATCTCCTTTAAGAAGCTGTACATAAACCACAGCTATAGACGTACAGAAATACTGATTTTGTTTTTGTCCTTTTCTGAGATGCATGTTAGCCAGATGCTCTGTCAACTGTCACTGGCTTGAGAACAAAAGTTAATCAGTCTAAACAATGTTGATATAGTTAGTGAAATTTCCTTTTGCAAACTCACAGACAGTAAATTATGACAAATTATGAATGAATTAGCGAGCAGAGAGCTGTGGTAGTTATGTCTAATGAGATCAGTCACACTTTACAAGCCATTAATCCATGGAAATTACTACATCTGCTATTATGAAAAAATTTATAATAATAGCAACAATGGCTTTTCTCTACTGATTGGATCTTGCTTATACATGCAAATAAAAGAGACTTTTAGCATGACTTTTATAATAATTAGTATTACAAACTATTGCAGCATGGCATTCACAAGATTATATTAATAGATGTTTAAAGTTGAAGTACTCAGAGCTTTTTATTTATTTATTTATTTTTTACAATACTATGCATGCAGAAAGTCTTCCTCAAGTGTTCTTTGGATGGGTAAGTGCTGTCTCAGATTGGGTTGCTCTATTCACAGGTTTCTGATATTATTAAATAGTATTGTTGGAATAATATTATTCCAATGAAATGAAATGAATACCAGCAAAATCTCTCCAACTTGTTAGAATTTCTGCAAAATATTACATACTGTAAGACTAACTTGAAATTTAACACTAGTGCCCACTCCACCTGTGTACATACTGTATATATACAAAATACAACCACAATGAAAAGTTGTGTGTTTGCTCTGAACATAGTAGATTATGTGCTAATAGTGTATTCTGCTTGGTTGCTTTTGACCACACTTCAGCTTGCGTTTGTGCTCCTACCTCGGTTTTTGTGGTCAGCTCTGGACTGTGCAGCACTCTACTCGTGCAGCAAACCCTGCGTCATTCATGGAAAAGCCAAAAAAAAAAAAGAAAAGAGCACCATTCTGGGTTGAACCCATCACCACCACTCTTTCTCATCATCATTTCTTTCCCTAAAATTTTCCTCTTCCTGAGATTTTTTCCCATCTCATTCTGTTCAGTTCTTGGCCGCACATTAAGTGAGTACTCAGCACCTAATCATGTCTAGCCACACATCCTTGTGTTCAACCACTCAATTAAGTTCTCCTCTTGGGCCACGTGACTCAATAAATAATACCATGCCCATGCCATTTTTACCGGGGCCTATATTTCTACGTCCTCTCACTCCCCCAGAAATATGAATTCACTTATTCCTAAATCAATTAAATTCCTTCAAAACATGGGAAAAGTGGTAGTGCAGCAATACACAATCTACCAATGGTCCCCATGCTCCTCCTTTTAATTTTTGTCATGTATTGGGTCAACCAAGCACAGCAGTCTACAAGGAATTAAACCTGTTTCAATATTTCCCTGTCTCAATCTAAAGTATTAGGGTTAACAGGTTTTGGCAGGTTAGGGTAAGTAGTCATCCTATAGTCACCATAAAGATCTTACTGCAGATACTGTAAATGCAATATAAATGTATTATTAATGAATATAAGCCATGCAGTTGGATATCTTTCAACTTCCATATGTTCACTATTCTAAGTCTAAAATAAATATAGTAATAAATTAAGACTGTGACTTTAATCCATCTTTTATTTCACAGTAATTCTCAAAATCCCCCATCAGAGGGCTACTCAAGGTAAATATTGGTTAGCTATAGCGTGGCCCCAAAACACATCTGGCGCTGAAGTGTCTTGTTATGACTTGCGTGATTAAATTCTATTCATTCATACATCTCAGTACATTTATTGAAGTTTGTATATTGTTGACTTTGCTAGTCTGACTTTTTGTCCTTGAATAAAATCCAATTCAGATCAGTGCAGCTGTTCAGTAATGTACAGTATATAGTGATGTGTATGTGTGGAGACAAAAATAACTTATCCTGTCTCAACATGAGCCTTGCTCTTGCTTTCATTGTCCTTTAAAATGTTCAATTCTTTCTTCAACATGGTTGGTGCATTTTCACTTTGGTTAACAAGTTCTTATGTTACCCATAATGCCATGTGACCACCTGGTGATATTGACAGTGGAATTTCTTCTATTAGTGGTACCAGTGGGAATTCAAGCAGTGCAACAGCACTTTACTTCTTTAGTCTGCCTGGTTTTCTCACCACCTCATATGTGCAGTCTCCCAAACAGATCAGGTTCCAAAGCTTTGACTTTCCTAATACTCCATGCCATCGTTCACACCATATTTTAAATCGCTAATTAGCTGAGACAAGTCTCTCCTGTAGTCAAGAAACTGATGGGTGAGAAAACAATAAGCTCTTGTGCTTTTGTTTTTATGAGCTAGCAAATAAACCAGATTATTATCTCTTATGTTTACGTGTGAAAATTTCTGTTCTATTAGACCTAATTGTTAATGCACTACCAATGTCTCGTTAACTGAAATTCAGTAGTAACCAACAAATTGGCACCAAATTCGTTAAATGCATAATAAATATCGAGATACAGTATTTAACAGATTTAAGAATGGATTTTTCCCTTTAAGCTGTTCACTTTATTGGCTCTCTCTGGCAGCCCTGAGAATTAAACTCACAAAAAACACACACACAAAAAAAGGTTGGTCAAAGGGGCCAGACATTCTTCAGGCATAAACACAGTCTCATGAAGTTATTTCGTAGGCATGACATCTGTTATTGTGTGTGTTTGCATGTGTGTTTCAGGGCAGTGACATGAGGCAGAGTGACACTTGGGTGGTTCTAATCAGTGTCCAGCTGTGTTTGTGCTGTCAGCTCAGTGTGAAGCTGCTTCACTGATCTGCACTCATCCGTACACGAGGTTAACTGGAGGACTTAACATGTGTAGAGCACCAATTAAGATTATCGTAAGTTAGACTGCTGTTAGACTTGACCGGCTAGCGATTTCGTTGTTTGCAATTGAAATCAGTTGTTTAGTCAGTTCAGATCAGGTTATGTTAGAAAATGTTAGTAAGAGATTAGGGAGCAGCCTATACTTAAAGCTCTTGAGCATCTGCAAAATGTAACACATACATGACCAAAAAGTGTGGACACACCAGTCAAAAGTTTGGAAACAAATTTGGATTTATCTTCTACATTCTGCAGCAACCATCAGTTGATATTTTAAAACATGGAGGTCGACTGTTCTGGAACAGTTCTTGCAAGAACAGTTTTGTCAAGTGCATTTGCAAAACCCATCAAGCACCATGATGAAACTGGCTCTTATGAAGACTATTGCAGTAAAGCAAAACCAAAACTTATCCCTGCTGCAGAGGAGAAGTTTATTTAGAGTTACCAGCCCCCAAAATCCCCAATTAACAAACAGCACCTCAAATTAGAGCCATTATGGAGGCTTTACAGAGCATAAGTAGCAGACACATCTCAATATCAACTATTCAAATGAGATTACTGCATATTACCTTCAGCATTGGTTTTACAATGCAGGAATAAATAAAAATCATGAAAGATAATGGAATTAGAAAGCCAAACTTTTGAATGGTAGTGTAGATGGATAACAGATTAAAGGAAAAGTCGATATAAGGTATTCTAAAAAGGTTATAGACCTCTGTGATCTGCCAGAACAGCTTGATTGTACCTTGGCATAGATTCTACAAGGCTCTGGAACACCATTTTATTTTTACAGAGGACATTCTTGCAACGGATGTAATGATGATGGGGAGAGATAGTGTTGTCTAACTTATTTTCCCCAGAATTTCCCAGATGCGGTGAATTGGGTTGAGATCTAGTGAACATGATGATTTACATATGATTTACATTATTATCATTTGGCGATCCCAATGGATGAACACAGAAAGGACAGTGGGATGAAAAGAACAAGTCATTTTTTAAATCAGTTTGTCAAAGTAATTTTCAAGAATAAAGATTCTAATTACCTCTGAATGGGTCAAGTCTCTCATCCATGGAGACCTTGGGGAAACAGTTATACATCAAAAGCAACCGTTCTACCTGCTTGTCCATGACCCTCCAGACAACTCATGGTTGTCACATCACCAATGATGTAGTTTGTATAATTATATTATAACTACATGTTTTGGCAGTGGCAGCAGTTTCACACCTGAACTTGCATGCGATACTTGTAACAGAGGTCTGGTTCATCATGGTACTGAACTGGGATGGAGTTTGCGTATGACCTTGAGTTAACTTACATTGTACACATGCTATCCAAGATGTATATATCTGTATCTCTCTCTCTCTCTCTTTCTGTCTTACAATCACACGCTGAGCAGTGCAATAAGCATGTTTGTAGCCTCAAGCTGTTCAAAGACTAAACCTAGTAGGAAGTGAAAAGTAACCTGGAAACGCTGGAAAGCTTTGTTTAAAAAAATCTTGACATTATTGTCTGAAGATTATCTGTCCATCCATCCGTATATCTATCTATCTACAGTGGGGCAAAAAAAGTATTTAGTCAGCCAAGATCTCACCCTGTGGGGTCAAAATGATCACAAGAACTGTGAGCAAAAATCCCAGAACCACACGGGGGGACCTAG
>JAQQZT010000039.1:30759291-30775212 GCA_030068275.1 Clarias platycephalus
ATACCCCTTTGTGTGTCATTGGTGTAGAGTGGAGCTTAAAGCTGTGAATTAATAGATTATATAATAGATAATAAAATAATCTTGTGTGTACTTAACTACATTTATAGACAAAAAAGATAACTGATGCATATTTATTAATGTTTAAAAACATTAATCAAGAATATTTGTGTGTTTGGTATGAATACAAATTGTGTATATTTTGTGTTCATGTACACCTCTGCAAAATCTTCAACTATGACTTCAATGTTATGAATATGGATTGATATTACAAAAGGGCCATTTTTGGTTATGTCACAAGCAAAATGTAAATTGAAAAATGTAAGGCTAAATTTGCAAAATGTACAGTTTGACCATAAATAATCAATTCTGTGTAAAATCCCTACAGTTGGAAAATATAGCTTTAAATCATTTTCCAACAATGTTAGTGCAGTTAGCCGCTAGAGGGCGAACTTGTAGCTTATCTGAAAATTAAATCGCTATAACGCTGCGTTTTTCAAATAAGCTACAAGTTCGCCCTCTAGTGGCTATCTGCACTAACAAGATAAAAAAAATTTAGCAGGCTAAAACATTACCTTAAAGACAACGAAGCAGTAAAAGGGATATATATATATATACAGTATATATATATACTACTAAATTCGATACAAATTACTGGGAGGGTTGGTTAAAAAAAAAACTATTACAGGAAAGGAAATAAAAGGAAGCAATAATGAATTATAATTCTAGTAATAATCGTATTATTTATTTATTTATTTATTTATTCATAAGACTCGTTTGTCTATTTTAATCAGCAGCATTTTTGTTATAACTAGTGAAATATCCTCCTTGGTGGACTTTAACCACATGGTTGGAAAATTATTTAAAGCTATATTTTCAAAATGTATTGTTTTTACACACAGATTATTTATGGTCAAACTGTACATTTAGCAAATTTAGCCTTCATTTTTCAATTCACATTTTGCTTTAATAATATCAATGCATATTCATAACATTAAAGTCGTAGTTGAAGATTTTGCAGAGGTGTACATGACCACACAGTATACACAACTTGTATTCATAATAAACACACAAATATAGCGGAAAGTAGAGGAAGAAGAAGAATAGAAGAACGTTCGCACTCTAGCGGCAAACTGCTTTAGTCGGCTATGTTTTTTTCAGCTTGTTAAAGCAGTTAGCCACTAGAGGGCGAACTTGTAGCTTAACTGTAAATTAAATCGTGGTAACCATCGCCCTCTAGTGGGAACTGCTTTAGTCTGCTATGTTTTTTTTAGCTTGTTAAAGCAGTTAGCCACTAGAGGGCGAACTTATAGCTTAACTGTAAATTTAATTGTGTTAAGCCTCGCGCTCTATTGCTTTAATCTGCTATGTTTTTTTTTTTTTTTACCTTGTTAAAGCAGTTAGCCACTAGAGGGCGTTACGGCGACTTATATACTATACAGAGTCAGCCAAATAAAGTATACACACTTTGGGAAAAGAAAAATAGTATGATGTATATTTTATTAACAAAATGTTAATATAATATTTTACTACATAATTCAGTATTAAAATGTTTGAACAAGTTTATCTTCTCCCGAAGTGTGTATAAATTTTGTCTGACTGTATATACATGTTAAATAATTTCATATTAACGTTTACAGTAAACAGTTATTACATCTGTGTGATACACAACCAGCATTTCCTGTTGACAGAAGACTTGTTTCTGTACTGTTACACTACTAATGTTTTGGTTTTACTGGTTATGATTGAAACCAGGTGCATTAATTATACATCCAGGTGTGGATAGGTGAAGATTTCCTCCACCTGTAAAACCTACTTTAAGTACTGTAAATGTCTTCTATGAATCATAGAAATAGTTAAATAGGTTAAATAAATAATCTTAAATATAGTACCAGTCATAAATGTAGGTACACCTACTCATACAAGGTATAAATTAATTTATTGTACTTTTTTTCTACATCCAAACGGAATGTAATTATGTGATAAACAACAACAAAAAAGTGTAAAACTTATCTCTCATGTTTACGATTCTCAAGCGTAACCATTGTTTACCTTGATGACAGATTTGCCCACTATTGGCAGCTAACAAGCGCTTGCCAGATCAACCCTGGTCTTGGAAACCTCCTTCTCTGCTCTGCACATTTTAGTCTTATCTCAGCTCCCAGCACACCTTATTCAACTAATCAGACGAACAACAGCCTTTTCTGAGTTGGAGTGCACGTGTAAGCGCAGGGAAAATACTACAGTGTGTAGGACCAGAGTTGACAGCCAATGATATATTACAAAGTCTTATAGAACTGTTGGGAAATAATTCCAGGTGAGAGAATGCCAAGAGTGGGCAAAACTGGCACCAAAGCAAAAGGAGAGTTTGGCTTGTTACATAATTGCATTATGCCTTACTGCATAGTTTTGATGGTTTTTGGTATTGTTCTACAAAACTGAAAATTTGAAATTTTTTGGTGAAAACATAAAAAAATTTTCAAGACAGATACTCCAGGATCAGGGTTGGAAACTACTGCTCTAACATGCCTGCTTAAACAGCACGGCCTAAAAATGAATGAGAATGAAATGTGTTCACAGGGATTTGGGATTTCTGATACTCTCCAGAACGTTCTGAATTAGAGAATAATCCATAGCTTACATGGACCTCAGCTGGAGGAAGTTGAAAAGCAAGACATGCTCATTACGACACCAGGTGCAGTTTTTGGAAGTAGTAACCTTTTAATTCTTTTAATTAGATAACACTGTGATAATTACTGTCTGAGTTTGTGTCCAAACCTTTTGACTGTAATTGTAGCTATAGCTTTTGAAAATGGATTTGAAGTCCTTCTCGGGGTACTATATCTATGTACTACTGTATATCATATCATGTATACAGTATATAAAAACTACAGGGTAGAAACACGAATGTTGTGACATTACATATACCACACTAAAGTTATTTTTTTTAAATCCAGAATTTGCCTCAAACCAAATCTTGTATAAGTTTTGTGTAATACATGTTTGAAGTTAAAGACCTTGTGCTCGCCCTGAAAATAAATATGTTCACATTATTTAGTGCTGCATCTGATGACCTTGTAGGATTTCAAATGTTTAAATGATGATCATGTTGGATGAAGTAATAGCATGACGTAAGGATTATGTTTTTAGTAGCTATTTCTATGACTGCGTTTCTAGTTTGATTAACAAGACGATGCTTTTTTTGGATTTGTAGTTACATTTTATGTTGTGAAATATCCATGCGTATATCCATTTCTGTTTTCATGTAATGTGCTATAAATAATTGTTCCATCACAAGCCTCTCATTCTCTCTGTTGTAGTAATAAGACAAAAATAATAATAATAAACTACATTTTCATGTTTCAGTATCACAGGAAGGTGCAAAGTGATCAAGGTGTTCCTGTGGAACGGATACGGTATTAGAATTCAAATTCAATTTGTCAAATACACAGTCATACACAGTATGATACGAAGTGAAATGCCTATACAACCGCTGATGAAAATTTAAAATAAGAAAAATAAGGGTGTTCAATATGATTAAAATGTATTTACATTATGTAAAAATAACAAAATAAAATAGAATTAGCACATTAACTTCAGCCTGTAATTTAAATTACAGCTGGAACTAAAAAGCACAACATGGTCTTCCTGAGTAAATAGTGTCTGTAATCGTTGGCATAATTACTGTAGTGTTTCACATTTTAGACTGCATGGAATAATGAGTCTTTGTATAGATCATGTACCTGCAACCAGCACAAAACCACCACTCTTTCTGCAAAACTTTGGCTGGCTGATACAGTAAACAGTGTCACACTACAAGCTTCATTTTACTCGTTCTAAAAAAAATCTTTGCATGTTGAGTGTCATTGCTTTTCTGTTTTTTCCCCTCTTACCTCTGTTCACATGTAAAGGCCCTGCAACATTCATTGCATACACATCATGGGTTTTTGGAGACCCCAAATATTTCTATGCATTTCACACTTAAGACAGCCTTGAAACTATCAGAATGGTGTCCACAAGACAATAATCTTGTGTAAACTAAAGCTGCTGCTAAATTTTACAGCATTTGCTTGTTTGCCTCTCGCTTCTCTCTCATTTTGTGTGCCGTGTCTGTGGCTCAGCACAACTCTGCTGGATCTCTGTGCATCTTTTTCTCCCCTTGCAGTATGATCATGACATCTTCACTAAAAAAAAAAAAAGGACAATCATGCCTATAGAGTCTGATTCAACTCTAACCTGCTGTGGCTTCTCGGACACATGAGGGCTTGTTTTCTTAAAACAGGTAAGAGAGTGTTGTAAAGGTATATTTTTAAAAGAATTGTACATACTTAAAGTAAACATTATTTTCCAGCATTTGTAGTTTGGTCAACAAAAGACTTTTTATCTAAATGATATACACTGGGTATCATTTATCAAAACTCATTAACACACTTATTAGGCACCTAAAAAGCTTTTACACCATGAGAGTATGTAGTACTTATTATCCTACAAAGGCTCCAAGTTTTTTTTTTCTCTGTAGGATGGGACACAGCACGAGCTCACTTTATTAAAATATGCAGACACTTACCTTTAAAACAAAACAAAACAACAGAAAAAAAGATCACCAGCCAGGTTTTAACACAGCTTTGTAAGCTTTGCTAAAAAAACAAAAAAAAAAAAACGAGTGGCACAACTGCAGCTACCTGAAAATAGAATTAAAAACTTTTTGATTTGCATATATGCATACACTATACTGTACCTGTATATGCATATAACACAGAATTAGTTTTGCCTGTTCACCTCTTTTTCTCTCCCAGTGATTCAGTCCATTTGTGCATTCACAGAGAACCACTAAGATGAATGCTAATAAACAAGCACAATTAAACCACATACCAGTCTACCTCATTTATTTTCGTTCTTGCACTACATCACTCAATGTTCTACTTTGTGCTGTGCATCACTAAGGCTATTAAAGGCTAAGTAAATTTCGCTGGCTTCATATTTGCCCATAGACTGTAGTGCTGCTGTTAATCTCATCTGAGATTTTTATCTAGAGACTTGGCATAAATATTTTGCTATTTCCATCTCGTAGTTTTCCAACAAATAGAACTAATAAAAAAAGTTCTAGGTGTTTTTTTTATAATTCATTTTCACCTACAAATGAAACATAAAAAATCTAAACTGTCACTCCCATGTTCACAACATGCTTCCGTCCCCCCTGCAGCATGCTGTACACTTGGTTTAGGTACTGAATCCATTGCTTCCAGTGGCAGGGTATTAATGTTGATCTCTCCTTGTAGAGAGGCGGTGAACAGCTCCCCATCTGAACTCACTGCTGCCCCACAGTGGCCTCCTGAGGCAGGAAAGAATACAACACCAAAATCCAATAAATAAATATATACAACCTCAAACTATCTACAATACAGACAGATTTATTACCCTACATTTTATATTTTCTTAAGCATTATAATTTAGAAGGCATACAACACTGATACACATGATACAATTTATTATACATATGAATCTTGTGGGGAGATTTCAGTCAAATTCCCACCCTAATTACAACTCAAGTACACAAGAATACTGGATACTAGTCCAATATGTAGAGACAGAGTAAAAGGTACATGAGGTTTTCTTTTTTTTTTACTGAAAAAACTAGGGGGAAAATAAAATCAATCTGCAATACATGCACAGCGCAGGGGAATGAAAGATAAGTTCATCAATAAACCTACTTTACTGAGCTTCAGACTAAATAAGGATCACTGTACAAACAACAGAACTGCATTTATTAATAGAGCCATCGTCCTATACTGCCCGTCTCTGCAGAGCATCTCATCAATACCGGGGTTTAAAAAAAAAAGGTAAATAAGATTGTTCATATCAAGAAACAAATATACACAGATGAGCCAGAACATTAACAGGACAACTGAAAAATAATAAAACAACTATACAGACCTTTTGTTGTCACATCAGTCACTACAGAAACATTGTTAACCAATATTAAGCTACTATGTATTTTCAATAATAATTACATTCAATGTATAATTTGGAGCACAAAAAAGGTAATTTATTTAAAGGTAAATAAAGGTTACATGATGACCTACAGGATTACCGAATGCTTTGTTACACAGATAAGAGTAACCTTGCACACCACTGATTCTGTTCTGCTGATTATTTTCATATGCAATATAATGTGGACTTTGTAAAAGACAAATGTGAAAATGGATAGAGAAACTAATAAAGAAATTAACTTGCAGAAGTTTCATTTGTTATTATAATCTGGACAAATATGCGATTCCTCCTGTATTTGGTGGCGTTTGCTAGCGTTAGATCATTCAGAATTTTTGTTGAAAATGAGACGACGCTTTAGCCTTCATAAAATGACATACTGTACAGGTAACCGCGACTAATACTGACATTTCAAGTTTTCTAATTAATAGCTAACTAGCTGTTCTGGGGTTGAATCACAAATGGTGAGATGCTGTGTGTAGTGTAGGGAAAGCTAGTGCACAATATAGAGTGTACAGTTACACGTGACAGACACCATGTAGTGCCCTTGATGAGGGGTGAGAGGATTTGGAATTCAGCCTTGTGTTAAAAGCAAGTTAGGTGTGAAACACAACTTAGACGGTTCAGAGGCGATTCAGAAAGTAATTTACTACAGAGACTAAGGACTGGTTAAAATGACAACGGTATCAGATGTGTTTTCTTGCTGGAAGAGCTTTTGTAACTGTGAATCCGATAAGCAACATTGCTTTTGCCATGCAGAAATGGGCAGGACTATGGAGGACAGATGTCATGATGTCAAGTGCAAAAAGACCAAAGACCTCAGTTTGATTCCACAGTAAGGCTAACAGTAAGGCTTTGTTAAAGGCTAACAAAAAAAAAAAAAAAAGAAAGGAAAAATCAATGCTGGCCATAGAACACTGCTGGGAAAGAGCCTGAGACTGCCGACCCGGCCTTCAAACTCCCCAGTAAAAATCAACACTTCAATCAACACCCAAGTCTGCTTCACATAGACGCCACATCGCAACACAAAGCACTAAGAAGATCTGCTGCAAACGTCCTGATATCAGACACCTCAGCACAGAGGCCTTGTGGAGGGGCTGTTCTGGGGGTTTTAATGTTAATGGTTTTAAAGTTATGGGATTTTAAAATTTCAATTTAAACTTTAATTCCAATTAAGAATAAATAAAATGTAATGCGCGTCCAATAATATTTAGAAAAAGTGTTAAAATACACAAGGTTCATCCCAACACAAGCATTTTGGACAGGAAACAGGTTCCCTCAGCCAATTTATCCATTTGTCCTAATGCGGTGGCTTAACCCATCAGGTTTGGCACGTGTTACAGGTTACTTCTACAAGTAAGAAGAAGAGGAAAAAACACACACACACTACTTGTACTTTTAAGCACATGTGGCTTTTTTGTTGTTGGCTTAGAGCTGTATTTGATAGATTGTGAAGTTGCAAGCAGGTCCAATCCTTTTTTTACTAAACTAAAGTCTACATGAAACTACAGACGCGCTGCCTCCCAAAACAATAGATTAGATTATTATTATTGTAAGGATTTTTCGGCCCCCGGGGAAAAAAAAACAAACAAACATTAATATAACCTAGATTCATTACATGTAAAGTGAAATATTTCAAGCAGTTTTGGTTTCATTGTGATGTGAATTAATTTTTCTTTAAAAAAAAAAAACTTTAATTGTAAATTGATATTCATAATGTATTTATACAGTAACGGCTAAATCACAGACAGAAATGTGTACTCACACGGTGCTGTGAGGAGCTTTTCTTAACACGTGACCTTTGAGAAACAGCTGTGATTATGATTAAAAAGCCATCATACAGCAATCCTGCAGTTCGATACCACACTGCCGCTTAGTGGACACGCTCTGTTACTGCTGACTTCGCAGAGGCAAAAAAAAAAAAATTTTTTAATCCTCTATTTTTTTTTTTTTTTTTACGAAAAAACACGCACAACCGAAGTTTAAAGGAGGCGTAAAACTAAATATGTCATACAGAGCAGCTAACAAACATTAGCATTATAGTAGAGATAGAGATGAGATTTGCATAAACCTAATTACGACCCAGGTTAAGAAGTGAAATAAATACCCCAAAACAGGTAGAGTTGCTTACAACAACGCAGACAGATTAAACAAAATAATAATCAATTCAACACGGCATTTATCAGAATCTTGCACTCAAACACCACGCTGGACTTTAAAGTCATTAAATCCTGAGCAAAACTTTACACATTTAAAACGTCTCCATATTAAGGCATCTTTGTCTGACAGAAAAAAAGGTAAAATAAAGCATAAAACCAGAAATGTTTGTAAGTTGACCGAACGATCCTCCGCCATCTTCCCTGCAACCGTCAAAGCGCGTGAGAGCGCGCATGCGTCCAATCAATTTAATTCACCTGCTCTAATTACTATTAGAGGAAAAAAAAAATCACAACTACAGGATTAAACACACAGAATATAGTTTTCAGTGCTTTAAAATATTCACTTATAAACTGAATTCTACTTGCCATGTTTTCTTCACCCACCTCCAAGGATGAAATGGTCAAAAATTTGTGAAATGAAATTAAACACCTTTTCTTTCCTTTATGATTATATTGTTATTATTACCTCCACATTAATGAAATACAAGGTCTTTATTATCTCCTATAAGCAATGCGTTAGAAATGAACAGAATTTTTTTCTACATCCAGCCAAAGACCTGACATACAGTATACGAAACGACAGACAGGGGCAGCAGTAGATCATGTGGGATTATTGATCAGAAGGTTCCAGGTTCAAAGCCCTACACCACCAATTTGCCACTGTTGGACCCGAAACCCTCAAGAACTCAAATGTATAATAAGATTAAAATGGAAGTCACTCTGGTTAAGAGTGTCTACCAAACAGATTTAAAGCAAAACTGATCACATTTGTATGAATGATTCCCTGAACATCCCCTTGTTTTTTTGTTTTTGTTTTTTTTGCCTCAAATGTATTTCTGACATTTATTTTTCACTTATTCCTAATTAAAAACTCATACCTGTAATATTCCTGGTGATATGCATGAATCAATTTCATTATGGTTTTCTTATGAAAGCACAAGAAGGCATTACAACAACTTTTATGCCTGAATGTAAATAACAAGACAAGCACAAAGTCTTTTTATCCCTAAAACTCATCTTCCTGCTGAAGTAGATCATTTCACCTGGATGCTGTAAAATCATTAAGACTGTTGTGTGCTCATTCCAGAACTTAAAAGAAAATGAGTTTCCTTGTCAGCTCCTCTCCATGTTCGTTCCTCATGTCTTCTCAGGGAGCTTCAGCTCTCTTGACTGACTGTTCATTGCAGGTAGAAACCTACATCCATCCACCCATCTAGGGACCTTTGCAGTCCAACTAGGGACCGTGGAGGCCAAGAATGACCATTGTATTTATTCCCATTTTTACCACTGCAGCAGGACCTCCGGTCAGCATTTGTACACTATGGGCAATTTGGGAATGCCAATTAGCCTAATCTGCATGTCTTTGGACTGTGGGAGGAAACCCACAGTGCAGGGTGCAGGGTGAACCACTTAGCCATCGTGCCGCCATAAACCTACATATGGATTCCTATCTCTGATTTTTGTCAGTGCTGTTTATGAAAAATGCTAAACAGAGGGGGGAAAAAACATTGAGAAATTTAGAAGAAGTAGATAGCTGTGAAAATTATGCAGCACAATGTAAATTAGGATGGTTTTACTCATACCACATATCACTTCTACCACAGACGCACTAACACACTGATTCTATCTGACCATCTTTTCTGCTCTGAATGAATCACTTAGAATTTTGCACCCAAACAGGAGTCAGAGCACTGGGTGGCAGTAGAGTTATCTTTAAATGAGTCTGCTGATGAGAATATACTGTAACAGGAATGAACATCAGGGGTAAAGATATGGTATCAAGAAAATCTGAAGTTTCAACCACCTTCTGCTCTGCAATTAGAATTACTGAATATCAAACACAATCATTTAAGCCTGCAATAAAGTCTGCAATCAGTTAATAATATAATAAGAGAAACATGCTTCCCTTTCTCACAGAGTATTTAATAGACAATATTCAATTAAACATATTTCTTTTATATTTTATTTTTTAAACCCATTTCTGCAAAGTCTTAGTTTAGCCCTCAGAAAGGGCCCTTAAGGTAACTGAGCAGACAGGAGACGTCTCCCCGTACATTAATATCCTGCGCATCTGTACCAATATGGACTTCTAACCCTTATTATTCACAGACTTTTATTACACTCGTGACTGCTTTGACCCGTTTTCCCCGCCGTCCCAGTGACCAGAGGAGAAGAAAAACGCTGCATATTTCTTTTATTGATCATCTGACAGCAATGTCCCGTCTAGCACCTCTGAGCTGGTGACACAACACAGAAAAGACAAAAAATAACATCTTACAAAAAAGAAGAATATAAAAAAATAAGGTCCGACACATGACACACATGAAAGGTGTGGGGGGAAAATAACTCAAATAAAATCAGATATAGAAAATAAAATTCAGCTGATATACATATTTTCAACTCAGCTTTTGTTTTTTTTCAAAAAATATCTTTTTTTATAATTTTATATTTTTCTTATATATCAAAACACAAAAGAAAATAAATACTCATTTAACTTAAAATATTTTCCTCTTTTGCTCCTTTTTTTAAGAGGCAGTGTTACAAAATAATTTTGATATTAAATAAAACTTGTTTTCATCTTTTTCTTTTTACACAGTTTTTGTGTGAAAAAAAATCAAATGCACACACAAAATTTTTACTGCTGTTCTTTTTTCACAACGTCTGTCACGGTTCAAGCAAGTCACTGAATTTTTTGTTCGTCCTCCGGACTCTCCATTAGACCATGAAAGAGGTGATTTCTTGTTTTTCTTCTCTTTTTTTTTTTTGTTTTAATTCTTTTATACCTCATTTCGTTCAAAGTCTTCATGGTCCACCTGATATCTCACAGGGGAAGACAGCTGATTTAAGAAATAGAAATCATTGTGTCCAGCTGTTGTAGTTGTTTATTGTTTTCTCCCCAATGGGAATAAAGAGAGGTGCTTTCAGATTTGTTTTTCAAATATCAAATACCCCAAACACATAAAAAAATTAAACCTAGAGTTCCTATTTCGGCCTTTCGCTGATTTGAGAGGGTTGTACGTCCCTTTATAACCACTTGTGAGTTTGTGAGTGTGTTTCATCAGCAGCATCGAGCATCTCCACACTTTTGTCCTGAAAAATTATGTCCTTCAACCAAAAATCTTCATAAACACAGCCTTAATCTGTGGCCATAGAGTAAAAAAAAGATCCTGCAAAATCTGATCACATAAAAAAAAATAATAATAAATGAATAAATTAAGGACATGTAACAGTAGGGGCAAAAAGAAAATAAGTTAAAGCAATTTGAAAACTGGATTCTTATATTATACCAAACTTTACAACTTTAAAGCTACATTTTTTTTTATTCAAAGATTTCCAAAAAAGGCAGACCACAAAGCTAAGTGGTCATCGGCCTCAGATTTATGTGTGTATGTGTATGTGTGAGTGTGTGTGTATGTGTGTCTCTTAATAAAATATTTAACCTATCTAATCACTTTGCTTGTCCTTAATGTGTTTCTACTAATAAATCAATCAATCAATCAATCAATCAATCAAATAAATAAATAAATAAATAAATAAATAAATAAATAAATAAATAAATAAATAAATAAATTTCCTGAGGCTCGGCTTTCCAACTGTCAATTCCGTACAGTTCCCACCTCCCCTGCTCTGAACACACTCATGAGTCTCACTTATGGCCCTCTGATGCTCACACAGTCTTCTTTAAGGAAAATGCAATGAAGGGGGCCAAGAAGCGTTCTTTTTCAGCTTCTCCTCTCAGACCAGCGAGGCCTCGGCTAGTCAGAGCTCAGTGATTTCCAGTGGGCTCTCTGAAAGTGAGTTGCCGCCTTTGTTGCGGTGCATTGGCGTGGATTTGGCTGACTCGGTGCGAGCATTTCTCTCGGCATACAGCGTGCCATCTGTGTGCAGCGCCTCCAGAGAGCGTGCCAGCGCCCGCTGGTCATCTTCCGGCAAGCTGTTGAGGTCAGAGGTCAGTAGTGTGCCTGTGCTCCCATGGACCACATGGACTCCGTCTGGGCCACGCAGCTCCACGGGGTGCTTGTGCTTAAATCGCAGCGTTCCTCGTCCGCCGATGCTCATTCGCTCATCATCATCATCCAGGTCGCTCTGGACCAGCTAGAGAAGGTGGATGGATTGGGCGGAGCAAAACAAACAAACAGAAGGAAATACTGAGCTTTTTAAAAATGATTATTAGCATTAGGATATTAGAATTTTCATTCATAAATCAGATCAGGTGAGACAGCAATGCAGTGATTCTCTAGAACAATGGAATAAAAGTGAGGAGTTAGTGGAAAATTGCCTTGACCTATATCTTGGTGTGAGGGAAGGAAGAGGCTACAAACATACAAAGCAAAGATAAAGTTTGGTAGAGTTAAATTAAAGCATAAGTAATACAGGAAATGTTGAAATGATTAAAAAAGAAAGAATAAGCATATGCAAAGCAACAAGGGGAAGTGTGTGGGCTGCAAACAGGAAATCCAACAAACAAGGAAATAAACTATGCTACATACGTGGGGGGAAAAGAAAATAGTTCGATTAGGAAAAAGTTAGCATATTCGTATTTCTTTACTATTTTTAGATCACACACAAAAAGGAAGTGGTTAAATACCTGTAGGCAATAAGTGGAAAAACGAGCGGTTTCTAGTAAAGTGACGTGTGGCGTTGGTGTTTAATTACAGTAAAAAAAAAAAAAAAGACGAAATATTCAGATAAGTTTGAGAGGTTTAAAGGAAAAGAAAGAAATCAGTTTACATTAGACAGATAATCACATTAGACAGAGGATATAACAGGCAATAATAAGAATGATCTGAAAAGCAAAGTAAGATAACCATATAGCCGGTTAGTTCAGGACATTTATGTAGCAGTTTGTGAAATATTGTGAATGTGAATTTAGAAATTCTTCAGGAAGAGGTCACAGTTCTGGGAAACAAGAGGGACAGAAATAAAGTTACATACATACACATATAGGCAGGTCAACAGGTTGAGCTAGCGCCCACTAGTGCAGTGGAGTGAGAAGCACAGGACACACACTAATCTTTGCTCATAATGACAACAACAGCTCATTATAATTAAATTTAATAATACATCAATATTAAAAGACTTATTGTTAGTGTGTGTCCAGAAAGTTGAATCAGAGCAACAGTGAGGGTTTGCCACAGACAGGTTTGTGAAAGAGGAAGAGCACTAGGCAGTGGTGCGGGAGAAACGTATCCAGCTTTATCTCCCACCTCTGTGATGGACGATTGGTCTTGGCTGGTCGACTTGGTGACCATACGTGCGGCAAAGAGCTTTTTGAGTCTCAGATAATCATCCAGTACCACTTTGAGCAACGAGCCCTGATCAAAAAGTGGGATTAGTCATGTCATGTTAAAATATTGCTTTGATATCAGGAATCCGAGATTGTGATTCACCTCTGTGGCTATGAACATGTCTGTTACTATGGGTACATTACATTCTGAACTCACCTTAATGGGTCCCTCTCGCATGATATGTCCCAGCTTGGCAATGTTATCATACTCCTGTATGGCGGCTCTGAGGTAGCGATCGTCCTCTGGTTTAGAGGCCTGAGGCTCGCGGCCAAAAGTACCCTAGAAATCGAGCATAATCAATATGTTTAGTTGTGTGATTTTTGTTATTGATTAAGATTGGTGATGTGGTGTTATACCAAATTATGCTATAATTTTATACCTTAAATAAAATACTTTTAGAAGAAGCTAGGGAAAGCGACCTGGTTTAAAAATTGAAATTGCAACAAATGTCAACCACATGCTTCAAAACACTCCTCAAAACACATGCACACCCGGATGAGAGCTTTCTGAATTGACTTATGTTTCACTCATATATATTATTCATGCTGCCAAAAAGTAAGGAGAATTTTAGATATAGCATATAAAAAAATGTCGTTACTTACAGATCGCTACTTTTTACAGTATACAGTATTTTGTAAAGAAATACTGTATATGAATTGGGGTTCAATAAAGGGGATCATTGACCATTGTATAAGTTTTTGATGTGGTATAAACTTTCTGAAGATCATAGCGAGAAGAAAAACTCACTCTTCATTTTCTTTATTCTGAAATTGCAATATTGTTTGATCAGGTTACTTTAAACCTCCACTGCTGTACAAAGGATCAATGTATAGTAAACATTCATTTAAAATAACTAATTTGAATGTTCCTAATTTCCTTTTTGAGTATTTTCTTGTACACTATACTAAGAAATATTTTTGCCAGAAATAAATCCTTCTTTCAGTCTGTCTTACGCTATTTGGAGATGCGGCCTTTACTGTACATGACCAGTGGCCTGGTTGTTTTCACAGAAATGCCAACTTTGTTTACTGTAGAGAAGTGAAAATAAGGAACTGAACATAATAGTCTGCGTCTGTTGAAGGGGGCTTAGATTTACAAATGACCAAACATAGTGATGGTAGAGTGTGAAGCAGACGTGCACGTAAGCGTGGTGAAACTGACGTGAGTCCGAGCGGGGCTGTTCCACAGATCTGTGATTTCACTCAGATCTTCAGGCAGGTCGTCTTCGTGCTCAGCCTGAGCAGCTAACTCGAGGTTTCGGCAGAACGGGTCCAGCCATACAGGATTGGCTCTACACACACACACACACACACACACACTGAATCATGCAAATATGAGATTTTACTCTCTCTCACATGCAAGTCTGTTTATTTTGGTGTGTTTATTCGGTGTTCATAGAAACAGTGACCAGAGTCAAAGTGTAAAATAAGCTTTTACTACTCATCTGATAGCACTGGTGTTATTTGTGTCAATACGGCCTGATAAATAAGTAAACTAATTTGCAAAATGTTATAAAAAGAACAAGGCCTTTGTGCTTATCAAGTCTAACAGCTCTAACAGTCTCTCACCCCTCAAACGAGTATTTGTTGGTGTTGGGCATATCTAGGATGTCCATCAGTCCCTGGTTGCCTGGACAGATTGTAGAACAAATACGGCTTGTTAAATGCAACACATACACACACAAACACACATAATGCTCACAGACTTATCTAAGAAGTCAGAGTAGTTCAGGAACTTTGTAGGAACTTCACCTGTAGAACCAGCAACGATGGCTTTCAGCTTCCTCTTGTGTCTATGCAAAAACAACAACAAATAATAATAATAATAATAATAATAATAATAATAATAATATGCTAATAAGTTATGTTTGAAGTTTTTATGTTTTAAAAAAGAGTAAGATTTGAAAATAACTTACACTGTTCTGTAATACCAATTCATGAAGATAAACAACATGGCAGCCAAAAACAGGAGCACGGCCAGGATTATTATAGCCATCTACACAGAGAGAGACAGAGGAGTGAGACTTTACACTGTTTAAAGGAAAAAGACCCAGGTGTTGACAGCTGATAGCCAGAAAAAGGTAGCATCACAACATATTATTTTTATTTTTCAATAGTACTTTTTTATGCTGATTTATTATTTAATATTTTGGGTTGATATTATTTTAACCCCATTTCTGCACATGTATGATGACTATAATAACTAAATAAATCAGAGGGATGACATCATTCATTTATTTATTCATTCATTTTCTATACAGCTTATCCTGTACAGCCTATCCCAGGAGACAGGGTTCCAGTCCATCGCAGGGCACACATGCACACACTCTTTGGAAATGCCAATTAGCCTACCCTCCATGTCTTTGGACATTGACTATGGGAGAAAGTCATAGTACCTGGAGGAAATCCACTATGCACATGGAAAACATGCACACAGACCCGAGACGGGTGAGGAACATCAAAAGTCATTCTGATAGACATTTATATATA
>JAQQZT010000039.1:30775304-30805168 GCA_030068275.1 Clarias platycephalus
TAAAAAGGCATTTAGAAAAAAGATATTCATATAGTTTGGATATCACATTTTCTTGCTGTATTTTTAAACGCTATTGAGGGATATTGAGTGATGAGGCTAATGATATGCATACTTAATCGGCCGCATATTTTACTTTTACCCAGAAGATTTTTTGCTCTAACGTCGTGGACACTAACCTGAAGTGTAGTGAGGTCATCAGGGGCTCGTCCACTCACGGCAGGCTGGACATCCAGGACGTTGTAATTCCTGAACAGGTTTCTTAGCTGTTCTTTATTCTCGTCGATCATCTGAATAACCCTGTCGGTGTGACGGTCAACCCCGTAAATCAGTAAGATTTAAGACAGTCTTTAGTCTGTGTACACTGATAGATTAACCACTGATTTTTAAAGAAAGAACAGATAATAGAGTGATATAGAAGAGTGATATTCTGACCTCTCCACGTCCAGGATGCGGTTGGTCTGTTTGTTAACGACGTGAATCAGTACATCGGTTTGAGCAAAGTTCACTCTGCCTTTTTTATCCACATGGAACTGAGAAATCGAAAAGAAATATAGATTTTAAACCTCTTGAAAGAGCTGTTACAGGAACTTCATAACAGATGTATATCAGGTTCATATTATACTACCTGAACATAAATGAATGTCTACACACACACACACATACACACACACACACAAACCTGTACGTCATCCGTGTTGACTATGGCTCCTGTGATGTTCGAGAGCAGGTTAATGAACTCCTCCTGGAAGAGCCAGACACGTTCAGGGATCTCATTGATGATGAGCTTCACTCTCTGGTCGTCTCTCAGGATGTAGATGCCCACCAGTGCCACGTCGCTATGCCCTGCCAGATCGCGTGCCAACACTTCCACCACAAAATAGCCCGGGTCGTAAGCAGTGAACAGGTCGAACGTTTTGATCATACCATCCGTCTCCCCTGGATAGAGTGGAAAGTAGAACAGAGAGAAGAGAGAGAAGTGTTGAACAGAACGGAAGTAAAGAATGTGAATCAGAAAGTGTTTTGTTTCTTACACCGGGTGGGATGGCATAACACCATGGCATATTACTAATCAAATAAATTATAACAGCGATAAGACAGTGGTCCACACCAATGATGAAGACATTTCCGATGTCCTCTGACTCGTTCGACTGCAGTTTGATGTAGCGGATGGACAGAATGTGATAAAGCACGAGGCTGTTGTTGCCGATGTCATTATCGACGGCTTGAACCCGAATCAGATCTGAACCAACCTTAGCATCTGCTGCTACACCTGCAGAGGGACAGACAGCAGATAAAAACATTTCAGGTGTCAATCTCACACCTGAACCCTGCTGTAAGCCACACCCACAGTCTCGTCTGCACTCCTGTACCTGCAGTATACTCCAGCTTGGTGAACCTCGGCGGCTGATCGTTAATGTCTTCAAGGTAGATCCTGACCTCCTGTATAGTCGGGTCACGGCTCGGATCAAGTGCCGCACGGTTTCGCTGTGACCTTTGACCTCTCGGTGGCGTCCAGTTTCTGTTGCTGGAGGCTTTGACGATGATGGAGTAGACTGGGATTTCCTCCCGGTCCAGGTCCTTTTTCACTCGCAAAACTCCAGCCGCACTCAATCCAAAGTTCCCATCGGTGTCGCCACCTAGAGATCAGCAAAAGAACTACAACTCATATCATATCGCTTGGCTTAATTTTTCTAATAGACATGAACGGATATGTTTGTAGGTTTGTACTTTTAAAGCCTGACAAAGCCCTTGTATCATAATCTCCTGCAGTTTGTGTCTCCTACACTTGTGTCTGTGCTCACAATTGAAGTCAAATGCCTTGAGAAGGTGTTTAGCTCCACCTGATTGAGTTTATAAGTCATTTTTGACTGATGCTTTTTCAAATCAGTGATTCTGTTTTTATTGTTTTATTTATTTATTTGTTGTTTGTTTGATGTTTAAGGTTATATCAGCATGTGGCAATCTAGAAAAACAAGATACAGTAGTTCGATGCGGGCTTACCCCACCTCATAGTTTAGTATTTTCCTATCACAACTTATCCTGAAGTGCTTTATTCCTTTTATGCCACAACATTTGTGAACTTATGAACCCTCTGGGAAACAAGTTAGCTCCTGTTTGTCCAGCTCTTAGAGAAGGAATTTCTCTGTCACATGACCTGCCCAGCTTTTTACGCTCTTACCTGTGCACACACACACACACACACACACACCTGTCGTCAGGATTGAGAATCCTCGAGCAACAGGGATTTTGTGCATTTATGTTCAAAAACATTTCTTTTTAGGAGCAAGTGCTTATGCAAGCTGATTCTGCAAATTAAACAAGAACGAACTTAGTTCCTTTCCAAAAATGAGTCAGACTTCAGTTTTCAGAAGTGACACAATAGCAACCGCGTCACTTATTGGCCAACTGTTCGTAACACCAAACTATCCTGCTAGTGCGTTTGAGGAACTGCGTGCGTTGAGAATTACTGCTGATGTTAGGAACAATTATTTTAATTCTTCCTTGTGGCTTCGAGATTTACTACAGTATTACGCCTTTATGTTCTTTGATATGTACAGTAATTAAATGAGAAAGAATCTAATTTAGACCTATAAGCATAGATATACTTTTAGATTCTAATATTTTTTTCTATTTTTTGGAAAATATATAAATAATAATTGAAATAAACATAGTCTAACCCCTTTAATATTTTTAGAAGCAGTATCTAGTGTTAGCACTTTGTAAAGGTAAAGCTGTAATTTTAATAACAATAAAGACCAAAATGGTACAAAAAGTGTACATTTTATGAATATCATCAACATTTTTACTTCAGGTTTCACAACTTGTTTTGTAAAAGATTAAGGAAATAATCATCCTTTATGCAAATTCATTATCATTTCCCATGATTTTAGTGTGTAATTTTATTTAATTTTTTATGTTTCATTTATTCCATATCAATATTATTCACACTAATATTTTTAGATACTGGATGATAGCTAAACTATGATTTGTTTTGCTGTATTATTGCCACAGGGTAGTTTAGATTAATTGATAAATGCATCCAAACCTGCAATAAAATAGTAAACCACAGCATTGGAGCCTTCATCTGCATCCACCGCTCCTGTAATATTACCCACCACTGTGGCAGAGGGGGAGTGCTCGGGGACAGACAGAGACTGATACAAAAGACCGCCTCTCTGAGAGAAAGAGAGGAAGAATATGAGTTGATGACGAAGAGAGAGACAAAATAAGATATGCAGGTCGTTCAAGTCAAACCGGCACTTTTGATTGAGACAAAAAACAAACTTCTCTATCCTCTCATACACTAATGCACTTTCCTCAATGCTTCACTAGTGCTTGGATACCATCAAGGTAGAACTTTTTCTCAGCCGGAGCCATGACTGTCCGCTTCATGTCTGAAACATTGGCCTCCCAGGAACTCCTTTATTGGCCCGAACATGTGGAAATGGCTTGGAGTGAGGTCAGGATGGTACGGAGGATGTGGCAATAACTCCCAACCGAGTTGCTGTAATGTGAAAGTGGTGCTGGTGAATCATTGTGAGTTCAGTTCCCACTGACAGATGTGTCTCTCCTGCAAATTGGCGACAACATTTTTCAAGAATAAGGCGTTCCACTCTGTGAATGTTTACAGGAAAGACAGTGCAGTGGGCACATGATTTGGGACCATCATTCACAGATGTACAGCTTCCTTTAAAACATTTGCACCATTCAAATGTTCCTCCTTGCCGTACTGTGACTGAAGTCTTCTGTAAATGTCATTCATTTCATGCCTTCATTCACCCGAAATTTCATCACAAATCCTGGTTTCACTTGAACGCCACACATAAATACATTTTATACCCAAGTTTTAGCCAAAACAATTCACAGTAAAATATACAGTATTAATTGAATCGACACACATTTGATAATAAATAATATTACTGGCTAAGTAGTAAACAGAACATAAGGGTGAAGCTTTCAGACTAAAGAAACATTCACTGACCGGTGGTTTGAGAAACACAGGCTCGTTGTCATCGATATCAGACAGAGCCACCTGAAGAGGCTGAGTTGTCTCATACGGCACGGGCTGCCCAAGGTCATAAGCTACTACAATCAACTACACACACACGCACACACGCACACACGCACACACGCACACACGCACACACGCAGTCTTATGATCTATTGCATAGCTATAAAGAACCACATATTGTGTACAGTATATATTTATGCAAAGCTGAAATTTTTACAAACCCTGAGCAGAATGACATACAAATATTGTCTACTGTACATGCAGTACTCTATTAGAAAACTAAGCAGGAAAAGACTATTCAAATGGTATTTTGTGCCATGTCAAGATATAACAGAAATCTCACGCTGTAGAGAGCCTGCTTCTCTCTGTCCAGTTTGACGGCAGTGGTGATAACGCCACTAATGGCATCAATGCGGAAATTCTCCCAGTCTCGGTTCCCCGCTCCGGTCTGCAGGAAACTATAACGCACCTCTCCATTCACACCCTCGTCCTCATCTGTCGCAAACACTTCATACACCACCAGGCCCGGCGGCTGCTCCTAAAGAAACACACACAGGTTTTCATACCTCAGAACACACCAGAATACTGTGTTTACAGTGATGATGTTGCAAGTTTAGTGTAAATGCCATTAAAATCTTATGCTCTGATTGACAGTTGTTAAGTTTATAGCTTAATACAGTATGCTGTTTTCCACCATATTTAGAGTAAAAATGCACCACATAAAACTAATATCTCACTCATCGTCATTACCGCTTAATCCTGTATTTAGGGTCTCGGGGAGCCTATCCCAGGAGACTTAGGGCACGAGGCGCAGGACACACAGACATACACATACTCATTCATACAAACTCCATGCACACAGAGATGAGAATCGAGCCTGGCCAGGAATCGAACCCGGACCCTGGAGGTGCAAGGCGACCACTACACCACTGTGCCGCCCAAGATCTATTAATCTATTAAATCTATTAATCTATTAAATCTATTAATATACAATAGATTAAAATTTGTGCTTTAATTCAACAAAGTAACAGTGCAAAAATAGAATAGAAGAGAATATAATAGAAATCAAATATATGACTATTAAGCCTATTTCTAAACAATTTTAAGTAAAATGTCAAGAATTTCCTTCAAGAAATAAATGTTTAAAACTAGCAAAATTATCTTCCATTAGAACAAGAAATTTATTCTTAAAAACTTCTCTCAAAATGGGCTTAATAATCTAATATTTGCTTTGTAGTAATTGTAAAAATTTTAGATTAATTGGACTAGATTTAAGATATTTTCACTTGCTAAGGGATTTTTCTTTTGCAGTGAAAATATAAAATTTTATTTATTTATTTACATTTTTAAATGTATTTATTTTATTGAATTTTTTTATGAGTGTTTATCATTTTTGGAAGAAGTCTCCAGTTACAGTGTCAAAAGTTAAACGAAAGCTGGGAATTGGGAATGGGAAAGTCTTCAGTTCATACGAAGTTGCATATTGAACATTTCTGTGGAATACAAGATATAAAAAGCAAAAGAAATTCTAAAAATAATAAGCTTTCAGGTAGAAACAGTCATCCTGCCATTTTACTACCACAGAATTCCCTGAGGTGTTTTATCTCTTACTTATATTAGATTAAAGATATAGCTACAATTATTTGAGAAATGTTAAACAACAATGGATCTATTGTATGATTTTTTTAAAAAGGACACGATTTCACACATTCGCAACCAAACCAGAAGAATCTCGGAGCATTCACACTGATGAACAGCACATCCGATAGAGGTGGTATAAGAACAACCAACCGTGTATAACGAAACCGATGCATCAGCATGCTACAGCGTGTCCTTCTATTGAGGAGCAGTTGCTTGTTATGTGAACGACAGGGCACAACGACAAACTCGAGCAAGTTGCGGCTTGTTTTGAAATGTGGAAGGTGTGTGCGTGTAGTGACCAGACGAGTGGAACCAACATGGCAATAAACAACAACAGAGATAAGGTCAAATGAGTCATACAGTAGGTTGCGTGAGAGTATAAATGCTGCACTTGTCTAAGACTAAAGTGCCGTCTTTTTGAATATATTTCATCATTGATAAATAAATAAAACAATTTTTATAAATGTAGTGCATGATAAATTTTACAAATATTTACGTTAATGTGAATTTTTTTCCTCTTGACATTGAAACAGATTTTGTTTAGACTTTTGTACCTTTTGCTGAAAAAATCAACGCAGGAACGGAGGTTTGGTCTAATTTTTCTAGTTTAACTATATTGAGACTATTTCGTTTTTTTTTTAAAATTATATTCTAAAAAAATAAAACAAAATGCAAAGCTGGAGAGCAAACCATTGTAATAATGTAACTGAAGACAATATACAGATAGATATAATAATGTCATTTTATAAATTAATAGAATTGATTATTTTATTTAAGTTGGAAATCCAGGTCAGCGGTGGCCACTGTTGGGCCCATGGGAAAGGCCCTTTAACCCAAAGCCCATATATAATACCCAGCCATGGGCATCCCCAGTGCCAGTCCCAAACCTGGAGAATTTGTGGATCGAATGATCCAATGTGGCAACCACAAGGAAAGTAAAAAATTTCATTGGAAAACATAAAAAAATTTGAAATCCTGCTGTGGTATGAGAATAAAAGACTTCAGTAAATGAACGTTTAGGATAAATGAATAGACGGATCATCTATTCGACTATACGTGAATTCTAATGGATGCACACTCACCTCGAGGATGTGCATGATGGTGCCGTTAGCTGGTCTGACAAAGATGGGTCTGTTGTCATTTACATCGACGACAGTGATTTGGAGAAGTGCTGTGCCCCAGAGAGGTAGGCGACCGTGATCCGTCGCCACCACGGTCAGATTAAACCTCTCAAAACTGTTCAGCAAACGCAGAGAACGGATCAGACCAGTGTCGGGATCTAGAGAGAACGCATCTGAGAGAGAGAGAGAGAGAGAGAGAGACTGGTCATTTTCACTGTTGAGCTAAGTGTGTGTGTGTGTGTGTGTGAATGTGTGTGTGTGTGTGTGTGTGAATGTGTGTGTGTGTGTGTGTGTGTGAGCTGACCTGCTCCAGGTCCCTGTAGGCTATAAGTCAGCAAGGCATTCTCTCCCTCATCCAGGTCTGTTGCTGACAGAGTGATCACAGACGTGCCACTCGGCTCATTCTCAAACACAGTGGTGCTAAACACGCGCTCGGAGAAGCGCGGTCGGAAATCATTCACGTCGAGCACCGTCACTAGGACCTGCCACAGAAATATATAGAGAAAGAGAGAAGAGTCTTAGAAAAGGAGCCAATCAATTAGTTTTGATTAATAACATTCTAAAATCATGTCATTTTAGAAACCTTGGTCCATTAAGCAAGACCTCAGCTTACTAACAGTTAATAAAATACACCCAGTGTCACAAGCTGAAACAACTCCTTGGACTTTTACCTGCACTGAATTTTCCCGCCGGTTGTTGGGGCTACCTCCTGGATTGTCCCTGGCTATAGCTGTAAGCGTGTAGTGATCTTTAGTCTCTCGGTCCAGTGGAGACAGGATGTAGATGTCCCCCTGTCAGAAAGAGCAGGATGTGGTAAAGTTCTTACATATCTTACATCACATCATGGAGTGTGTTTTAGCCAAGATCTGAATGCTGAAGTTAAACATTTTGTTTGCTAAAATCACAAAATCAGATAAATCAGGAAAGAGGATTTAACAGCATGGATTTGACATTAAATCCATTGTTAGTGATACTTTAATACCAGTGCAACTTGTTTTGGTTACACTTGCACAAATTTAGCGTAGAACCGTCTACCTGTATACCTTTATTGCAAGTACACTCTCAAATTCTTTGCCTTCTGTCTCTCACACACACTTACTGTGGATGGGGTGATCCCAAACTTGCCCTCTCCATCAACCAGCCCGTACTCGATTACTGCAAACAGTTCAGAGTCTGCATCTGTAGCACTCACTCGGACAATGATTGTGCCCAGAGCCACATCCTCAAATACTGGCTTCTGCAAGCGCACACACACACACACACACACACACACACACACACACACACACACACACACACACACACACACACACACACACACCGAGAAGTGAGATTAAATTAAATTATGTGCAGCAAAATATAATATTGTATTAATATCCTACCTTTGCACCAGTGTAATTATTAAACTGTTCATAGAAAAAGGTAATGAACACAATGTGTTAACTCTTAGAGACTAACACATACAGTACAGTTGTGTGAAAAAGTGTTTGCCCCCTTACTGGTTTCTTAGTTTTTTTGCATGTTTGTCACACTTTAATGTTTCAGATCATCAAACAAATTTAAATATTAATCAAGGACAACACAAGTAAACACATCATGCAGCTTTTAAAAGAAGATTTTTATTATTAAGGGAAAACAAAATCTAAAACTACATAGCCCTGTGTGAAAAAGTGTTTGTCCCTCCCCTGTTAAGACAACTTAACTCTGGTTTATCACACCGGAGTTAAATTTCTCTAGCCACACCCAGGCCTGGTTACTGCCACACCTGTTTTAAATCATTTAAATAGGACCTGCCTGATAAAGTGACTAATATTCGAATTTGTTTGATGATCTAAAACATTAAAGTGTGACAAACATGCAAAAATATAAGAAACCAGTAAGGGGGCAAACACTTTTTCACACTACTGTAGTGTTAACTGCAGCAGTCATCTTACCTACTGTACTGTATATGTACAAATAACTTCTATCAGCTCACACAGAGTCTGTTTCTCACTACTGGAGCTCTGGAGTATTTCTCTTTTTCATCTTCATTATTTAGGAAAACTGAGTTCTATTAGTTTCCTCTCTGAGGTGTGACAGGAAGAACTCTAGTCAAGCTCAAATCCTGCTTAATGTTTTTTTTTTTTTTTTTTTTTACAACTCTCAGACAAAATCCAGACTATGCGGTGACTGCTGTTTTTTTCTGGTTTTGTCTAGTTTCGGGCATGAAACCGTTATGAGTAGAAGGTTGATAAAAGTTGTTTGTTACCTCACATAAGGATCTTATTACTCCAAGAGGGCTTTCAAGATTCTGTGCTTTTTCTATTCATCTATCCTGCTAATGGCTGCACAGAAGCTTCTACAGAATGTGAGCAGCAGAAATCATGCAAAATAGACGAGTTGCTGCAAATGCGTGTGATATCGTGCTGGATTTTATACCACATTTATGAATATTTTGTGTTGATTCTGACTTTAAAGCCTTTGATTATTTTGTTGTAAATATTATAATCATTTAATGGAATACAGATTCAAGAAATGAAAAGACAAGTAAGAAATGTAAAACTTGCGTAAGACATGTGTACACCATTCGCTATACTGTTTCAACCTATTTATACCCTATACACACAATAACATTGATTATCTATACCAGTAAACTGGTGACCGGATCATGGGCAACCAAGGCTCATCTATGAGCAAAGGCCAGTCAATCTTGTCCGATCCCACAGAAAAGTCAATGCAGGACAAATTGCTGGAAAAAGTCAATGCTGGCCAAAATAGAAATGCACCAGGACATCCAGTGCATAGGGCCCAGCAGGCCCAAGAGACAGAGGCTGCCAACCCCAGAGCACCCTCGGATGAGCTGGACAAACAAGTACGATCCATGGAGGCCCCACCCCGAATCCCACAGCACCCGGAGGTTCTGCCTCTAACAGACTGGTATCAGACACCATAGCACAACCCGAGAGGTCTTGTGGGGCCACAGGGGGAACCTACACAATACTGGGCGTTATGTTCTGCATTTAAATGTTATGGCTGATTGGTGTATTTAATTAAGAAAGAAGCAATTCATTGGAAAATAACACAAAGCAATGCAGTGTTCTATCTAACACATGGTATTAATTAAATGATTCAAACTCAATATGCATTCTGTCATTGGTCGTTTTCTGTGGTTTCAGAAATGTAATAGAAAGAAATTCTTTGAGAATCATTGCTTTAAAATTGCATTAGGCTTTCAAAAATGCTGTTTTTGGTACTATGTCTTCTGAACTTTAGACTGCACAAACAGAATAAAAATGCGTATTTACTTACTCATCGTCTATACCACTTTATCTTATGTGCAGGGTTGCGGGGGGGCCTGGAGCCTATCTCAGGATACTTAGGGCACGAGGCCCTAATCATCGCAGGGCACACACACATACATACACTCACACACTCATTCACACACTACGGGCAATTTGGGAACGCCAATAGTCCTAATCAGCATGTCTTTGGACTGTGGGAGGAAACCGGAGTACCGGAGGAAACCCACCAAGCACGGGGAGAACATGTAAACTCCATGCACACAGAGGTGGGAATTGAACCTGGCTGGGGATCGAACCCGGACCCTGGAGGTTCAAGGCGACAGTGCTAACCACTAAGGCACCGCCAAATGTGCAACACTTCAAGTCAAGGACTATAAAATACACTACACACTATAAAATTGCACCGCAGAAGTGTGTGTGAATTGTCTCTTCTGAGTTACCTGATATGATGGCTGTGCGAAGACAGGGTTGTTGTCATTTACATCAACGATACGTAGATAAACAGGAAGCTCAGACGAGCGAGGTGGACTACCCTGATCCTGAGTGCGCACCGTGAAGTTTAGCCAGCGCACCTGCTCATAATCCACCGTACGATTGGCTATAATCTTACCTAAAGGGCAAAATACAACATACATCAGGTTATATAAATCCAAAACATTTGGATAAACCGGAAGATATTTAATAATACATGTTCACATGTGAAATTGCTTTTCTTTTTTTTTTTTACCGGTAGATGGGTCCTCCAGTCTGACATAGCCTCCTCTGGGCAGATTTAAAAGCTCATAAAAGATCTGTCCATTTGGGCCTTTGTCGGGATCGACAGCAGACACAGAGAGTAGAGTGGTGCCAGGCTGAGCGCCTTCCAGAATGCTCTCGGAGAAGTTGGTGACACCGAATGGACGGAATCGGGGAGCGTTGTCATTCACATCCAGCACGCTGATGGTCAGCCTGGCTGTCAAGAGTGGTGAAGGGAACCAGGGAGGAAGGGTGGAAGAAGTTTGGAAGAGATTAATATGGAGTGGATTACCTTTATCTAATTTTTTATGATTAATATTTATTGTAAATAAGTGAATATTTTTTAAAAACTAAAATAGAATGCTTATTTAAAATTATATTTTGCAAAGTGAAAGAAACTATTAAGATAGTCCTTATGGTAGGAAAAAACAACAATTGAGAATAATTTAAAGTGTAAACAAACTGAATGGCCCTGGAAGGCGAGAGAGACAAAGAGAGAAGGAGAACATCCATACTTACCATTGGGCACACTGACAGACATGTCAATAATGTCACTTGCATTGTCGTGCACTGACACTATGATCTCAAAAGTAGCTACCAGTTCTCTGTTTAAAGGATTTCGTACAAATACGGCACCTGTGGATTCACACAGAAACATACAGTACCCTGGGTCATTTAACTGGGTCACCCTGTTACAGTGGAATCAGAAATACAGACACTGGTGGTGTTTCCTCTATGTAGAGTAGAGTATATCTCAATTACAGAGCCTATTTCTCCTTATCCCCAATGCAATGTCTGCCCTGGTCTTTGTCACTTTTCCTGCCTAAGTCTCACTATACCAACTCCAGTTTCAGTCCCTGATCCAGGTACAGTACATCATTGCCCTGTTCTTACTCTTGTCCTTGCTTAATCCAAGACCCTGACCCCATCTCTAACTGGCAATGTCACAAAACTGTTTTTGTTACAGCTCCTATGACTGTCTTCCAACCCAGACTATAACTACTGTATATACCAGTCATGTGTCTATCTCTTGCACCTACATCACCCTATAAGCATCCTACACCTGTCTTCATGAGCTGTCAACTATATCATTGTGACCATCAATGTACTGATCTGTGGTAAATTGTTCATCATGCTTCATAAATCATTGGTTTCCTAGTCGCACTATGGCCATGTATGACCTTGTTTGCCTGTTTTGTAACCTACAACTGATGTTTTACCAACGATATGAGGGTCACTGACTATCTATGATGATTGGAACCTAAATACGAGTTTACATCCAACATTTGCTTTAGACTTGTGCCCACCTGTGTGAAAGTCAATCCCAAATGAATCCTGCAGGCCGCTCACTTGTTTATTCCCATCATCCCTTGCTTCTACGGAGATGATGTAATACTCCAGACGAGGTCGGAGATCAGGGTCCTCAGCAGCTAACGTGGCCACCACTACGCCAGGGGGTGTTGATTCATTAACACTGATAGTTTGCACAGGCTGCAGGAATCGAGGCCGAGAGTCATTTACATCATCCAGCACAACCGTCAAGGTGGCTGTGCCTGATAGTGGTGGTGTGCCTCGATCCATCGCCATGACGACCAGCCTGTATGAGCCACGCTCCTCACGGTCAAGGGTGGCATTGCCCACAAGGACGGCACCGGAGACAGAATCGACCACAAAACGATCCTGAGCGCCACTCTCTAAACGATACTGCAACCAACCATTGGAGCCTGCGTCGGCATCTGTGGCCGAGAGCTGTGTCACTACCACACCTGAGGAAAATACACATAAGGATTAAAGTAGAACAATTGGAAATACCAAAAATAGATAACTCCAAATAACAACTTGTGTTCAATCCTACTGTTTCCACATTATTGAAACCCATGGAAGAGGCATGAAAGCCACAATGCCATAAACTCCCACCACTTAACCCTTATAGGGTGAAACCAACCGATCTCAGTAATCTTTTCACTTCTTCAATACACACAGATACAGCTCCTCCCTGTCCCTGTCTAGGAAACCCTGCACTTTTCAAGTTCCTACCAGTAGGACTGTTTTCTGGCAGGCGCACGGAGAAGCTGGGAGGGCTGAACACCGGAGGATTGTCATTCCTGTCCAGGATGGTGATGGTGAGAGGAACACTGCTGTTTAGACCACCAATGTCTTCACTGACCAGGAACAACTCCACTCGCGGATCAGAGAAAGCTTCTCTGTCCAACATGGCCCCCGCACGTACTGACACCACAGCTAGAGTAAAGAAACCACACAATGTTCCAGAGACCACAATGTCACTTCTTGTTTGTTATCCTACACTTCTTGTTTGTATTTTTTTTTAAATCTCCATTCATTAGATATTTCAAAGTATTAATAAAATGCTTCCAAACTGTATCTCACCTGTGATGGGGTCGATGGTGAAAAGATCAACCCTTGGACCAATCAGGCTATATTTTACCACAGCATTGGGCCCAATATCTTTGTCTATGGCCAGAACAGGCCCATTTAGGACAACCACAGTGGTACCTGGATGACAAATAAAAGACAGAGAGAAGGAACAGAGGAGCATGTGACCCTGGAACTCTAATGGGACTGAACATTATATTATGTGTCAGAAGTAAAAAATGATAATTCACCAATTGACCATTACTGAAGCAACCAAGATGAAAGCCTTAGAGAGGCCCCTTCGCATTAGGGGGGGGGGGGGGGTGCAGTGGGTTTGCAAAATCCTACCTTATAACAAATGTACAAGAAAAAAAAACACTGACTCAACTAACACATAATTCTATTCATATCCTTAACCATGCTTGCCACCAATTGCATGGTTTAAAACCATAGCCTTCTGGGTGAAGCCAGGGAAATGGTTGGGAATTTCCACTCGTGAATGTCCGTATGCTCTGCGGATTTTGTGTTTTCAGGGTTAGAGATAGTTGATACTGTAGTCAAGTCAGAGGTGAAAATAACAAGCAAAACTAGTTAACAAACTGCTCGAGACATAAAAAGATCAACTGTTAGACTGAAACAGAACACAAACAGAAAGTCAGTTGCATACCTGTAGGGCTTTGCAGGATAAGTCTGACTCACTTAGGCAATACCAAAATAAATGTTTGTACATGCAGAGAAGTCACATTTATTAGGTACAGATGGATTACAGGCAGTGAGATAAGATCTGAACCAGGAAAGTCATTCCTCCAATAATATTTTCTAACCCATCTAGAAAAATATTTTGATTGATGGTTTTAATAGCTGGACTGAGATCAAGTATTACAAGCCAGCAGATGCAGCCCTGGTCTGAGGCCATGAGTCCGTACTTTAACCAGTAAAAGTGTTAACAGTTGCTGTAGCTGTTCCATTACAGTGATGAGGCATTAACCCTGACTAAAAGATTTCTCTTAAAGTGTGGTATGATTCATGTGCAAGTATGGGCGCTGTTTTATATGAATCACAACCTCATATAGGAATTTGAACATACAGTCTTATACAAAAGTTTAGACACTCCTTGATAAATAACAGATTTTGGTGATTTTTTTTAATTGAAAAGATGTTAACACAGGCTCTCTTGGAAACAGAAAAAAATGCACAATATTTTCACTTTAAATAAGTGGTTTGATAACTGCTAGTTAGAAGAAGTTTGCTATTTTATGCCAAAGGAGGAGTTCAGCATTTTGAACATAACGTTTGTTTGCTTTTGCCAGTATGTCCATTCTGCTTCTATATAAGTCTACATTATTTCAAGCAAAGATACAGAACTCAGGTAGCACAACATATACAAGCAAAAGACACTGCAGCTTTGTAACAATTCTGGTTGAATCTCACAATGACCAAGCCAAAGTTGTGCATGCAAAACTCCACTGAGATGACCATGAGGGACAAAGTTTTAAGGGACGAGACTCAAACAGGATCCCTCTATTTGCTGGCAATTAAAAAGAGTTATCTGTAGAGTTATTAGTAGACTGTAAAGGCTGCCTACCTGTGGGCGAATTCTCACTGATCTCTCCTCTGTAGCTTGTTAAGGTGAAGATTGGCCGGTTGTCGTTAACATCTAAAATGGTGACCACCAGAATTTCAGAGTCCTACAGTTAGGGCAAAAAAAGAAATTGATAATAGAAGGTGATAATCTGCAGATATGTAACAAGATTGCACTCATCACTGGAAGGAAAGATTAAGTCATGAGTTACTATGGCGTAATACTGATGGCTGTATGTTTTACTAACACTTCATTCAGCTTTAATGCCAGTTACTGTACTATATATCACCAAATTTTCTAATTATTCGTCCATATGGTGTAAGTGGTCTTATAAGTGCATTATGCAGGGTTTCTAACACCACTATTATACCCTATTTACCAAGTATATTTAAGCTATTTCATAGGAGAGTTCTCCAAACACCATTTATTATCAACAGATAATTATTATTTGTTTATTTACAAATAATTTTTCTCCACCAACACATATTCTCCCACAACTGCCAGAATTATGTAACTAACTGCGACTACTGGAGCTGGCAACCGACAGGTGGAAAATTAAATTCAAGTTCCAATTCTTAAAGTATGTATACAAAAGTTGAGAAGAATAAACCATGGGAGGCGGTGGACGATCTGGGAAATGTTAAAAGTTTCTCTTTATATTTTTTCTTATTCCTCTTTTGAATATCGGCTCCATTAACGTCCAGGTTAAATCTAAAATAACGCTAAATATAAGGCTAGTGCACTTCTTCCACACACCATGTAGTGCCCTTGATTAAGGGTTAGGGATTTGTGATTCAGCCTTGTGTTAAAAGATAGCTTTGTAACTTACCTTAGGCGCAAATAAAAGAACACAAAGTGAATTTGGAGTTAGAGTTAAGAAGAGTTTGAAGCAATTATTAAGTAGATAAAGTGTTGTTTAAGATGACATAATGTTATCAGATGTGTTTTCCTGCTGAATGTGTTTCCATGACTGGTTTTGAATGTGGGTTTTGGCTGCTGCTCTCTCCGCAGTGCCGACCTACTTTAACTAACAGGTGTAATTAACAGTTTATAGGACACCTGTGACACAGTTAAACATGAAAGGGATGTTACTGTCTATTATCACCACTCCTTGGAAAGCCTCTCATCCAATCAGATTGCTCAGTTAGAGCTTAGTCATAATGAAGCTATTTACAGTATATAGTTGATGCTTATAAATAAGCTCATTTTATCTGGACCCTTAGAAAAACAGCCTAAAAATCAGTCACAAAATACTGTAGTTCCTTATTTAAAATATAAATAGTCCTAATAACATGACTAAAATAAAAATCTGCACAGTACTGACCCTTCGAGCTATACGTGGGTTCTCTGGGTTGTCCTTCACTGTGATAGTCAATGTATATTCAGCAATTCTCTCTCTATCCAAGGGTTTGTTCACCTGAACCACACCTGACTGAAAGAAAGAAAGAAAGAAAGAAAGAAAGAAAGATAAATTAACTGTACACATTGAATCCAATTCAACAGTTAAGCCAGGCGAACATTCCTATGTTCCAACCTTAAACCCAAACTTATTCCCTTCCGTCACTCACAGTTTCGTTGATGTAGAAAGCACCGTCTGGATTGCCTGCTGTGATGCTGTATGTTAGGAGAGAGTTTCGTCCGCTGTCGGCGTCCTGCGCTCGCACCCGTGCGATGGAAGTCTGGACAGGTGCTCCCTCGCTCACACTGGTGTTCAGGGGTAGGTTCATCAAAACGGGGTCGTTATCATTAATATCCAATACCACAACACCCACCAGTACCTACACACACACACACACACACACACACAAAAACAACACCCCAGAAAAACGCACTCATAGTTGAAGTTATTGTGCAGAGTATTAATGAATATAATTTTTTTATATCTGTTTTTATAAACATTAGCTACAAAAATAAAATGCAGAAATAATCTACAATTCATTGTTTTAAACATCAAAGGTTTTTGCCTTAATTTAACTAAAAAACATTGAAAATAATTTTCTGATTAATTAAATAAATAAAATTAAACTACATATGAAACGAATACCAAAAATTCATTACAAAATTCTAACAAATTAAAACAAAGTTTAAGAAAATGGTCTGTATGTAACAAAAATATTATTTTTAAGATTGTATATCCATATTGTTCAGAGGTGAATTTGAAGAACATTAATTTTATAACATTATTCTTTACAATAAACGTCCTGGTTTAAAGCATCCAAGGATAGATCAGTCTTATATATAATTATCCACTGATATTGAGGATACAAAGCTAAATATTATACCGAATACTGTGTGTGCATGTGTGTGTGTGTGTGTACCGTGCTGTTACGTGGAGGTGTTCCCAGGTCTTTAGCAGTAACTGTGATGTTATAAAAAGCTGTAGTCTCTCTGTCCAGTTCAATATCTCTCCTAACCCTCAGCTCTCCCTCCACGGGGGAAACTATAAACTCATCTAGAACACACACAACCACAAGGAGAATCAACTTAAAACATCATCACACACACTCAAACCTACTCTTAATTGACATAAAATTCCTTGAGCAACACATTCATGAAATATGCTCACGCATTTACTATCCCTTTCTCGCTTTCGCAAACACTCTCACATTCATATAAAACATTCTTATTTACACAAACACTCTCGCTTACTGCTTTTCTCTTTCACATTCACAACACATGTGCGACAAATATTCACATCAAATATACATGTCAAATTCTCATTAATATTAATCCGAATTTCAGATGGAATTCGCTCATTTACAACAAAAATACTCACTTACATACTGTATAACATGGTCTTACATTTATATACTACATTTATATAGGTCTTTTTTTTAAGCAAATTGCTTTGACTGTTCACCGTATTTTTCTTGATGTTCTCAAATTCATTATTGTAGAGGCCTAAAAACACGCATTCAACATTTTTAAAATTTGATTTCTGCCTCTAACCTACCTGAATTAAAAAAAATAAAATGCATTACATCATACATTTTACTTATTTAAACGTTTTGGCTCACTGCAAAGACCATGATAAGGATATAAGAGGCAATTTAACAAATGCAATAGTTAAAAAGATGTTTCAATATGTCTTTAAGTGCAATTTAAGGCAGATTTAATCTGAACAAATAAATAACAAGCTGCTTTAAAATGATAAATTTTAGGCTTTCGGTGCAGATTGTTAAGTGCAGTTAATTTCGGGGGGAAATCAGATTCTAAAATGCGAGAGCTTTTTCCTACTTATTGTTAAGATCTGTGCAAAAGTGAAACATGCCTCAGCTCAGCAAAGCCTGTAGTTTCCAGAACCTCATTTATCAGAATTTGCCATTATTTCACCACATGAAGGGGTTTCCCCGGCTGTCACATTAACACGCTCACGTTCACATGCAAAACACTCTATAATTGGAATAACAGCCAAGTAACACATCATATTTCATAGGTCACAAACTCTCTACTTATTTTAGGTCAATTACTGTACCACAAAACATCTGTAAAACTGAAACTTATAAGGGAAATAACTTTTTATTTCCTCAGGAGTGGAAATAAACTGTACAGAGATTTATTTAATTACACAATGTGAACTATATTTCAGATGGTGATCTAAATATTGAGAAGTTTCAGAATGTTTATCCCATAGCTAAATACTCTGGTGTATTTCTTATTATTATATCCATTACACCTACATATGAAACCAGAATAAACATGAATATGGCATTTGTTTACTTTCCCACTGTCTCAGTTGTCAAAAAGAAAGTAGTGTCATGTATTGGACAGAAGTTTTTTTACAATATGAACACATACACACACTGCTCTTACTGTTGGGATCTCCAGCTGTGATGCTGTACTCCACTTTTCCATTAAGCCCAGAGTCTTCATCAGTGGCCCTCAGTGTGCAGACTCGTGGACCCGGCTGGCCCTCTGTGATCTCAAAAGGGCCCTCGAAGGTCCTTGGGAATTGTGGAGTCACATCGTTCATATCTATCACATTCACTAGTACCTAAAACATGTGACATGAATAAAATAATTATCATATTTACAATGATTTCCATATGTTTTTTTTTATTATTATTATTTTTAAAACATTTTTCTGACTTCTACAAAACATTGGATACCATGACATTACTGTGAGTATGTGTTGCCAGTGAGGCAGAAGGGGTCAAAAATTTATATTTAATTTAAGAAACAAAGCTTGATTAGTAGTGTGAAGTCTATACAATATAATATACCTGTGAATATATAATGCAAATTCTAACTATTAGAAATGATGTAATGAGTTTGAGTGGTGTTTTTCCTCCCCTCTATTTAAGGTTACATACTTAAACCTATATAAAAAAAAAAGTATACTCTATCAAGTATTCATGTACCCACCAAAGAAATAAATACCATATTACTATAAAAATCAGAACGATACCTTAAAATGATGCCTGAATACTGATTCCATTTTAGTCACCAACAATACACTGATTAATATCTATAAAGTTTTTATTTATTTATTTTCACGATTTTCTCCCTAATTTAGTCGTGTCCAATTCCTTCCCGTCACTAGGGGGGGCTCCCACATTAAGGCTACTTACTACCATTCAGCCAGGAGGGCAGAGGGTTGTCACGTGTTTCCTTCGAACCACGTGACGCCAGCCGACCTCTTTTTTTCGAACTGCTCGCTCGCGCATCGTTGGGGGCGGCGTAACACACTCGGAGGACAGTGCTATCAGACGCCCCGAATGGCGTAGAGCCGTGATTAATGTGGGAGCACTAAGTACCTCTCATCCCTCCCCGATGAAAGAGCTCGGCCAATTTAGCTCTCTCGAGACTTCCGGCTGTGAGAGGTTACAGCATCACCCGGGAACCAAACCAGCGATCTCCGGATGATAGGGCGAGCACTTTACCACTGCGCCACTCGGAGGCCAATTAAAGTATTACCTATGCAAATGGAAAACTCAATTTCTACACCTACAGCATACCGCTAACACTATAAATATCAATATATTCATATTTCATTTTCACAGAAATCGCTAGTAAATTATCACTCACAGTAGCACTAGATGTCAGTCTGAGCTGTGGTATTGGACACTGATCAGTAGCAGTGATGATCAGTGTGTAGCGTCCATTACTGATCTCATAATCCACTTCTCTCAACACTGTGATCCGACCCTGTAGGCGTTAACACACATACACTTAACATTTCACACTGATTCGCAGGCAATACACACTGTTCTCAAGAGCTATCTGGTTTTGGCTACCGTGGTGGGACTGATGCCGAATGTTTGAGCCACATTGCCGAACGCGATTGCGTAGCGCAGTGTACCGTTCAGTTGCTCGTCAGGGTCGGAAGCTGTAACCGTAGCAATGGTGGCCCCTACCGTGTCCGGACCCTCAGTGAGGATTGTCACGTATTCTTTTGCAGCAAAAGCTGGAGCGTTGTCGTTTTCGTCGATTATACGAACCCACACCGTGGTGGAGGTCTGCAGGGAAACATAACATAAATTCTGGAGTAGATGATGCTGTTTGGTAAATAAATACAATCATTTTGACCATCAGAATGAAGAACAGCACTGTGTAGTCTGTGTGAGATGCAATAACTTACTTTAGAGATACCAGTACTTTTACTGCTGTTCTAAGGCTACAAATATTTTCAGAATTGGTATAGAGAGTACGCAATGCGGTCGTCAATCTACAATTCACTATTATTCTTTGTGCTGTGACAATATGCTGATTTTATTATAATATTTCTATAGAAAATAACTAGTTTGAACAAAACAGGATAAGTAAAGGCAGCTCAAAACAAAGGAAAGCCGGTGGTCTGAGAATCAGCACTCAAAAGCAAAAAAAGTCAGAAACCAGACAAATATTGTACTAATCTGCTTCTTTATTCAAAATGTCACTGTCAGAAATCTGATCTGTACTTATACATACCGCAACCTTTAAAAAGCAGAACACAGTACTGTTCAAACATAGGAAGTATTTTCCCACTTATAATTTCATAAACTCATAATTTTTATCATAATCATCATCTTCAGGCTCATGTCAAGGTTCCTGACATGGTTTTCTGAGTAGAGAGGAGCTCGATAACAGACTGCATGTGGCGAAACATCTGTAAAATGTGTCCTTCCTGTTTGTACAGTATGTTTTGCAGAATCAAAGAGGAAAAGTGCACCAGATTTGCAATATGTTGAGAAAAGCGTAAAGTGAATAAAAGTGAAGATAAATTTGTGTGTGAGTCTGCAGAATTTTTCTCACTGAGTCACAGTACAGTGTGTACAGTGAGGAAAAAAGAAGAAAAAAACGTGTACAGACAGGTGGTGTAGTCAATTCTGGGGAAAAACAATCCAGAAAATAAATTTAAAAGGGCCGGAGAAAAAGATAAAAGCTCTGAAATATGCAGGTTTTATATCCTAAATCACACAAACAGAAACATCAAGTCGGATTCCTGCACGTTTCACATATTTTATTCCTCTTCACATATTTTATTCCTCTATAACCCAGCATTTTTTAAGCAATTTTGAAAATCTGTTTTAAAAATGCATTAAGGAATGATGCATCATAATCTAACTTTTAATAAGAAGGGCGTTCAGCAAAGGTGACTCGGAGCCCACTATAGTCGATACCGTGACCATCCCGTGAGTAGAACGGCCGATCAATATAAGCTTGCGGAAGAGATGCGTCTATCTGTGGGAACACACAATCATTCACCAGGAACTCGGCTGGGTTTTATTGCCACATCCCACGTACAGTCCTGGCCTTGCTCCGAACCATTTCCACATGTTTGGGCCATTTAAGGAGTTCCTGGGAGGCTATGGTTTCAGACGATAAGCAGTCATTTCTGTTATTTCGCACAATCAGAAGTCCTGGTTTGATTTAAATGTCCCTTCTAGTTGCATGTAAAGTGTGCAATGTAAACAAACAAGTTTTTGTTTGAATTTATATATGTAGTTTATTAGTCTAGTCAAAACAGGCTTTGTTCGACAGGTGTCATTGATATGCAAATGTACAGTCATCTATAGCGCCCACTTTAGTATGAGTAGTGAAACCTGCCCTTTTTCATGGCAGCTCTCACACTTATTTAAATACTTAAACATTCTTTCTTTGGGATACGCCTGTTTACTTCTTTATTTCCACATCACTCACTTTCACTTTGCTGATTATATGCATTCGCATTACTGTCATTTACTTGGAACGTAGAAAGACAGGCTGCAAGGTCAGTTTTGTTAGTGCTAGTGTGAAACCAGTGGCAACGCTAGATCGCTTGAATAAAATTAGCACATCCTGAAATGGTCTGTCTTTCTCGTTCGTTCCCGTTTGGCCTGTTTGACATGCTGTTTTCTAACAACTGCTTCAACAGTTCAGTGCCAGTTAAAGTGAAATCTGTTAACAAATGCACACACATAACCAAACCTATCTGACTCCATTTCATGCTCATTTTCGATCATCATCAAATTACAGAAATCCCTGGTGGGAGGAAAAAGGGAAAATTTCTCATGTGTAGTAATTTGTTGAATGGTTTTGGAGGTCAATTTCAATTTCAGTTCTACGAGTTCCTTAAATGAGTATAAAACAGAAAAACCCTCAACACCTACAGCATCAAATTTAAATTCCTTCACGGGATAAGTCAAATAAATCATATATTGTTTGAATCATGTCCATGATAATTCTCTTTTTTTAAGTTATACAGTAGTTATTTATTTAGAAATCCTAAAGTTTCTTTTGAAACATTATTATAATATAAATGTATATTATTATTGTTCAAGATTTAAAATTATTTATTGTCATTATACTATCCCAATATATTATTATTATTATTATTACTATTAGTAGTAGTAGTAGTATTGTTTAGGATTTAGATTATTTATTGTCACTAATTATTATTACTATTATTATTCAAGATTTTTTATTGTCAACATACTAGTATTATAAGTTATTATTATTATTATTATTATTATTATTATTATTATTATTAATGTTTTTGTTGTTCAAGATTCTTTACTGTCACTATACTAGTATCTCAATTATTATTATTATTATTATTATTATTATTAAAGATTATTTATTATCAATATACTAGTATTACAAGTTATTATTATTATTATTATTATTATTAGTAGTAGTAGTAGTAGTAGTAGCCATAAATATTTAATTATCAGTAATAAATAAATATCTACAAGGGGGGAAATGTTCTGTTAATATAATAGAAAATGTTTTGAGTGATTGGAAAGACTCTAAAGATGAAAACAAAAAATTTAAAGTTTGACTAGTCGTATGTACAGGAAGACTAGTTGGATGATTAAAGGTGATCCCCCCCTGATATTTCGGTCTATGTAAATGTACTTTCAGAGACAGTCAGACAGGGGATGGTCTGGCTTTAGAGGGCGGATACTGTACGTGTATGTCAGTGTGAGTGTGTGTGTGTTTGACAAAAGACGAGCGCACGAGTTTGCAGAGTGTACACTCAGGGCAGCTGCGCACACACGCACACACACACGCACGCACACTGACTCTCTGCGCTTCTCGGGACGCGCTGCGCCAAACTAGACAAACGCGCATAAAAAGTCGCATCGTCAGGAAACCCGACTGTTCCTGGTTTAATCCAAAGCGGGAGACTCGGCGTTAAAGGGGACGGACGCGCAGGGAGACGATCATGGAGCTGTTTTCGGCTGCGTGGCTCTGCCTTCACCTCGCCGTGGCTGTGAAAGGTAAGTGTTTAGAGAGAGGGAGAGAGGGAGAGAGAGAGGGCGAGTCCGGGCCCGACTGCACCGCTCCGGGAGCGGGTGTCAACGTGTGTGTGTGTGACACAATATACTGTAAACTTTTACCAGCTCCAGGCTGTTTATAAAAGCCTAACACGAGCAATGGTTTCACTTTTCCTTTTATTTATTATTATTTTTTTATCCAAATACTTGCATAAATTTTGTGTATTCCTCAGTGTTAGTGGATTTATCAGCTTGTGGTCAGTGTAGATTATTATAATTCATCAGGGAATTAGAGTCATTATTATCCTGACTGAAGGCACACTCGCTCTGATCCGTTGTAGAAGCTTGAAAGGTCCTTGAACTGAAAGTTGCATCACAGCCACGGGCGGGTTTCTGCGAACTTTGCTGCTTTTTATGTTTATTCAGGCTATTTCTCCGTGATTATGATGAAACACAAAGGCAATTGGAGATCTGTTGTTTCCCCCTTTTTTTATGAATGTATGAAATTTCCCTTCACTTCCTTTTAGCGCAGTAATGATAACAATAACAATAATAACAATAACAATAATAATAATAATAATAATAATAATCTTCCAAAAATAAAAATAAAACGCCCTTTCTACCCCCCACCCCTCTCTCTCTTGCTACAAATTTGTTATGATGGATTTTTACTGCAGTGTTATCCGTCTCTGAAGTGTTTCAGGCTCCGCCCCCCCGGAACATCTGGCGAGTCGAATCTTTTGCGCAACTCTCTTTATTTAAATGACTCTGCTTCGGCTTGTATGTAATTCACCAGTGAGAAAAAGAAGAAAAAAAACACCCGGAAAAACACCCGGAAACTGGATGTTGTGTGGGTTGCAACTTAAAATGATATAGCAGTTGGCACAGGAAGAATTACAAGAAAATAATTATTATTTATATATACTTAAGCATTTGGCTTAATATTAAAGAAACAGATAAGCATAAAAAAATCCACATTCACCAGGCATTTTGACAAAACTGATACAGATGAGCAATCACATATGTATTTGACAATAAGGAATAATGACCTCAATTATATAAAATGGTTACATTAGATAATCTAAGATAAATGCATATACTGTAAAGCACCAGGCTATAAAAATAGGCTGTGATAAAAATAAAAATGGGGGGGAAAGTCTATACCTATAGATGTAAAACATTAGTAGAGATGGAAACTCTCTAGAGAAGGAAAAAAAAAAACACATTAATAGCCAAATAGTTCACCAAAAGTATCAGGTTGTTCCTGTTTGTGACTGATTCACATGATTCATCTAATGCTCAAAGTGTCGAAATTTCTATGCTTGCTGATATGTAAAGTTCCATAAACTTCAGATTGTGAAACTGAAATATGATCAGGTGCATCTGTGCCTGATTATGAACTCAAATAATTAGCTGTCGATGTGTAGACTGTAAAAAAAAATTGTTTGCTAGAATTCTGCCACGTCATTATGCAACAATTTGTTAGATTTTTCACATTTGGAGAGATTATAGCTCCTGCATGACTTAAGCAGAAATGTGCTTGTAGTTAGAAGTTCACATGCAGACATTGCTTCTCTCTCTCTCTCTCTCTCACATGCTCACACACGGACATATGTGAAGGACAGGACGAGCAGTGTGCCCTTGAAGAGTGATGATGATGATGATAAACGTGAATTGTGCCTGCTGTTTCAGTGCTCATGAGCACCAAGGGATTGATTGTGAGTTATTGCGGATATGGAGCTCAGAATCACAACTTGGCATCTCCTCTGCATCCAGCTGTGGTTTGCTTAGCCGGTCGGTACAAGCTGACTTTCCAGTGTTCAGTAAGGACCTCAGAATAGACTGTATTGATTTGGCCATGTCATTAAAACAGGTTGGCTGTCATTATAGATTGGAGAGCAGTGTATATTTGTGTTTGACTGTATTTTAAATGAACAGCAAAAGCTCAAGATCAACTACAAAAAACACACAAACCAAAAAAAAAAAAACCCTTACTCTAACCTACACATTTACGGTGCTGGAAAGTGGAGCCCTGTGTTTGCACCAGAAAGAAGGTCACTACAATGATTCATATATGATTTGCAGTAAGAGCAACACGCATTGTTACCACCAGAGTGTGATATCATAGCCACCCTAGTTACGCAAAACACATTCTGACCTCGATCACTGTTTTATCAGAAACGGTTCTGCGTTATGCTTTCTGCACATTTTTCCTTTGTTTAACAAAGACTACAATATCCTGTTTCTGGGTGTTACGTCATTAGACATCAGATGTAGAATCAAATATAGTTTAAAGTTTTTGTTTAAGGCCTACTTTGTTTGGCTACTTTGGGACTCAATCTCATAACCTTTTACTAAAGCCAAACCAATAAAACTGGATGTTTATTGGGAGAAAGCTGTGCTGGAGTAATCGTACAGTACTGTTGTTCAGAACAAAGTGTCTAATGATAGGTGAAAGTAGAGAAACGCCCCCCCGCCCATTCCCATCAGGGCTCCAATTGACACCTCTTAATGAGCCTGATTATCCGAAGTGTGTATCACAGTGTGTACTGTACATGTGTGTGCGTGTGTGTTCATTTGGCTTTGGATAACAACTGAAACAATTGTGGCACACAAACCTATTAGGTTAATGATTTCTTTAAATTACTTCCCGTGCTTTTATAGTCTATAGATTTTATACACAGGCCATTAACGATATGGCTTCATTATGTCTTAAACCAGTATACCTTCTAAATGCTTAAAACGATTCAAACACAAATTAAATAATTGATTAAATGTTACAAAAATTGGTTGCTAGCGATCTCTGTAACTTAACATTTTTTGTTGTACTGTGTTTATGGCTGCTTATTAAGAAGTTGTACTGTATGGAACACATTAAGATGCAGCCACAGTTTTATATGTCTACCAACGAATGGAAACTAGTTATTGAAGTTGTGAGTGGTGAACTGAAGAAACATGGGGCAACACAACACGTCCAAGTGATCACACATCTCCAAGGAAGTATTCAAGCCAAATATTTGGATTTACATGTGACATCTCATTTGCACAGAGTGGATCAAATCTAGGTTTAAATGTTGCTTTGTAGCTTGTTGTGGTCAGTGAAATTGCAGCGACGTACTTAGAAATCGAATGGTTTCCTGAACACCAGGTAAGCGGTTAGATCATTTCTAAGAACAATGTTAAATTAGACTCCACTCTCTACACACTGAGTGTCGTGCATGACCAATATCATCTGATTTCACCTTCGAAGGTTTCTCTGATTTGCTGCTGGGTGTCAAACAAATGTTGGTAATAAATCGACATCAGTATTACGCTGGATTATTTATAACTGCGCACAGTGTTTCCTCAGCATATCTCATTATGCTGCGTCTGACTCGGAGCCCAGCGTGAGCGCGTCTTCCTGAAACTGTTTGTGGTTTATTCTTCATGCAGTTAAAGCTTGGTTGAAATGAGCCTTTGTATCAGCCACAGAATGTAATCAGGGAATCGGGCTTCAGATTCAGCCTCGGGCGGTGCGCGAATGATCGTGGTCGTCATATTGCGCAGGACAGGCAGAATGATATGAGGTCACTGGTGGTTCCACCAGTCCGAATAATGCAGTATTAAAGTAATGTGTTAATGCTCTCCCGTGAATGGAAATCAGCCTGCAGCAAAGGAAATTATGGCCGCAGATTTGTAAGGTCAGGAAAATGAGGATAATATATTGGGACTGAATCAGATTTGACTCTATTGTCCCTGTGAGAGACAGGAACAGGCACGGGGCCTGCGGCTACTGGCAATCAAACAGCATGCTTTTCCTATTGCTCTTCCTGATGGCCAGACACGCACACACATGCACACACTCCCAGAATGACAATGAAGCGCTTAGTTCAACAGAGGATCAGAGCCTGTGCATAAGCTAAGGAGTTTAAGTTCTCATCCAGTATGTATCTGCATATGGTCGAAATTTCAGACTAAGCAGTGCTAACAAACACTAACCATCAGGTTCATTTATACATATTACAAATATGACATTTGCAACCTTACAGTACATCTGCACATCCATCAGATCAGCATGTATCTGTTTATTGTTCACATGGTGGAAACAAGTGTCAAAGCGGATGCCCTGCCTACTGTACATCCACTATATGTTACAGTACATAACACTGTAAGACATGTTTTTCCTGACAACTTGCCAGAGATTCTCGTCTGATCCTTGAAAATCGACGGATAACTTGTCACTACATGCAGAAGAGACACATCTACAGTATCTGTGGGAAGTGTACACACAATCATTCACCAAGACCACTTGCACATTAAAGCAACTCAGCTGGGAGTTCTTGCCACATCCCCTGTACACTCCTGACCTCACGCCAAGCCATTTCCATATGTTTGGGCCAGTAAAGGAGTTCCTGGGAGGCTAGCGTCCGAGAAAACTGTCTATCTTGATGGTTTCCAAGCACTAGTGAAACGCTGGGATAAGTGCATTAGTGTAGCAGGGGATTATATAGAGAAATAAAGGGAGCTATTACTTTCATAACTGTGTTTTGTTATTAAAAAGAACATTTGCAATGAAAAGTCCTGGTTTGGTTTGAACACCCCTCATAAATGTTCTCGTTGCTCTCAGAGGTGGATTAAGCCACCTGTTTTTGAACCTTTTACAGGAAAACTGATCCGGTGAATTGAATTATAGGATTGTTTAGGCAATGTTGTAAGTGCAAATGGATTTAAAGAAAGGTTTACAGAATTAAGAAAGCTCACAAATCAGCCATTTAGTTACAGTTGCTGCTGTGTTAAAGGGGGAGCCATTTAGAATAGTTCCCATGGTGCTGCTGTTGTTGCTGTAATGTTTCAGGCGGTGTTGTTTATTAGGAACACTTTACAAGTCAAGGCCAGTGCAGGAAGGAAGTCTCTGCCCCTCCAAATACCAACACAACGCCTCTATCACTTCCAAACATCCGGAAAGGGCCTTCTGTATTCTGCATCGCCCTCTGTCTCTCTCTCTCACTTTCCCTCTACCGGCACTCCTTTGCGGTTTATACCATATGCAGATGTTGCACATTAATCTATCATTCATTATCATCATGATCATATCCCCCCCCAAGACCGCCCCCACCCCCAAGCCCAACGTGCACACACACATGCTCACTACGAGAGCGCCACAGTAACGCTGCGGTCACACTTACTGAAAGTGTTATTCTTCGGGGGCATGGTCAAATGTTAAATGAGTCATTTGTGTACACTTAATCGTGGTGCATCACCAGGACTGCTGGTTTTGCACACTGCTGGTTTTAACCTAGAAAACACTCAAATAAGAGTGCAGTGCATTGAACGCTGAAACAGCTGGCACGGAAAATGTGTGTAATTTTAAAGCCACTGGTCTGTTGGGTGTGGTTGAATTCATGACTCATGAGTCAGTCCCACACAAAAAACACCGAGATGTTTAGATTCGGAGTACTGGAGAAGTGGAGGAAAGTTTTATTTTGCTTTTGTAAAAGTCAGATAGATGAGAAACAGTTATCCGGGGGAGTATGACAGGCAAAACTTGTGAAACTTCGAGCAGGAAGTCTGGAGATTTAAAGAGCCCGAAAGTGACAAGCCAGCAAAAAAAAAAAAAAAAACACTGCAAGAAATGTCACAGAAGAGATAGAGAGGAGAGAGGAACAAATAGCTGGAAAAAGAGGAGAAGGAGTCTAGTTCTGCTGACTTGACTGGTACTGTTTTACCATGCCTTAAATAGTAAGAGTAATACCATCAATACTATTACTACTACTACAACTTCTACTACTACCACTAATAATAATCACAATACATTTACGCATATACACTAGAATAAGTGACAAATTATGTATGTCGTCAAAACAGCTATATGAGTTTCCACTCAAGTAATGGTACAGACAGAAAGTTCAAACTTAAGCCTTAGATTTTTTTAAATAAAAGTTATATATGTGTTAAAACTTAAAAATACATACATTTGACTTGTCACTTAACCAGTGTTTTACTTTCTACCCCATGTTTAAAACTTCTCCTCTAGTTTTATGGACAAGTAAGCATTTTCAACTCCACTTGACACCACTTGAGCTAGGCACTTTCGTTTTTTATTTGTCAAAAAAAAAAAAAATAGAAAAAAAAACCTAAAATATGAAATAACTGGCAGGGGAAATCACGTTTTGTTTTTGGTTTCATGTCTCTTTCTCGGCTGAGTCAAATCGATAACATTCTGACATTTTGACTGAAATGCCAGTTCAGCATCTTCATGCAGACTGGCACAGGTGTTGTGAATCACAGTCTAGGTAACGAGCTCGCGCTGACTGATAGTTGTAGGCTGTGTGCTCTTTCGGTATGCTTCCGTCATGCACACACACACACACACACACACACACACACACACACACACACACACACACACACACACACACACCTGCACACCTACACCACACACAAATTGACCCCAAACAC
>JAQQZT010000039.1:30805268-30815828 GCA_030068275.1 Clarias platycephalus
CACACACACACACACACACACACACACACACACACACACACACACACACACACACACACACACACACACCTGCACCCCTACACCACTCAGAAATTGACCGCAAACACTATGAAAGTTCTGTATGTGCACGAAGCTGTGCTCAAGCAACAACAGCGAGTCTGAACTTTTGACTCTGGACTTGCAAATCTGAAATCTATTATATACAGTATACAGTATATAATTACACCTGCAACAGCTTATACAAAGAAATTAAAGAGGACACCAGATGTTATTGATTAGTCATGGGATGGAAGTTTGAGGTCACGTGACTAAAATCACCTACAACTCAATTAAGCTGACCTTACTATATTATATTAATGCCTTAAACTGCTATTGGCCAGTAAACTAAGGACTTTTTTTTTTTTAATCAAAGTTGTGTAAAAGAGTTACTGTTTGAAATCAAAGCTACCGTAGAAACAGTGACAATTGTTCCTCTTTGTTCTTTCCTTCTCCAGCGGTGAGTCAATTCCACCCCGAGACGCTCAGTGTCTCGGTGCCCTTTGTCAACTACGTGTGCCCGGAAGGTGCCAACGTAACGCTTTTGTGTAAACAGTCCGGCGCGCTGGAGCATCCCACTGACCATCTGCAGCGTGTGTGGCTCTTTAACTCACACGTAGAGCAGCACTGTGAAAAGCGCCTGCATCCCCCCAGCTCCACGGTGTACAAGGCCGAGCCCTCATTCTTCAGTGTCACACTGTTTAATGTGACGCAGGATAGCCGCGGACGCTACTGCTGCCTGGCGCTGGACGTACTGCGGGACGGCCATCACAAGCCGAACGTGCAACATCGGGCATACAGCCACGTCATACTTACCATCACGCCACGTAAGAAAGACGCCGTCTAGGCCCGCTGCCAGCTGTTGTTTCATGTTATTGATGCATCACTTAGCTTTTTAACAGCATATAATTTACAGCTTAGGAATGTCTTATAACAGTTATAACAGTATATAATTACACACTCTGTTTTTTTGTTCTCCTATTGCTTCATCTGGATCTGAATTATAGCCAACAAAGCTGTCAGCGGTTCTGTTATAGAAAATTAATTATATCAGATTTAGGAATCAAATGCTACAACTGTTGTATAATATAATTAGTTATGCACTGTAATCTTGGTGTTTTTGGCTAATTGTAATATCTTGGGAACATTATTAATGAGTTTCCAAATTGTATGTTTTTTAACTCTTTGGCCACCCATTAGTGATTTAGTTTTAGTGTGTAGTTCACCATCTTTGTCATTCCCCAGCCCGCAACGGCAGTCAGAAGTGCATCGAGCTGACAGCGTCAACTCCCCAAGGTACATTAAACACAACAAACAGCATGGACAGTGGTTAGTAACAAAGAACAATAAAATTGTAACAAAGTTCAAATTCACACACATGGCTCTTGCTCATTTTATTACTCTTTATCATGCTCTAGGTACTGTGGCTGCAGGTCTGGCAACAGCTGCATGCATTATGGGTATTTTGTGTCTGCCTGTCTTACTGATCCTGGTGTACCGCCAAAGACAAATAAGTCACGGCAGACGACGTGAGTATACACTCCTAAATGGTTTCATGTACAAATGTTCTTCAGTAACATGTCAAAACACATAACTCATAGCATGCAGAACGTTTTGTGCGGACAGAACATCTGTTCCAGTTTAGTCTTTAATAACTTGCGGACTCCCAGAATCCTTTAGCCTTCGTCCTTTATGAGTGACTTGGAAGCTCTCTGTACACACTGAGCCTCACATCCTGCACAGCGCTTCATTATAGTGCATTGTGACTACAGGAATTCGTAGTCAATGATATTATATTTCCTGTCACACAATGACCAGTTTCCACTTCCTGCTTCTCACAGGTGCACAAGAGCTGGTTCGCATGGACAGGTGAGTTCCCACACAGTCACCACTTCAGCTGCTACAGTATAAAACAATAGTTTGACTGAAAATGAAATGCACACTTTTTTTTCTTTGTTTTTAAATATAAATAAAGTAATGCAAAGTAATCAAATTCCATTAAAAATAAAAAAATAAGATGTAGCTAATAATTAAGGGAAGCTTCTTGCCTGCATTCTTGTGCAATATAAACTGCGTGTGTAAAACTTTACACATCTACCGAGAACCGCTATAAACTCAGACGTGCTTTTGTGGTTTCTGACCCACTACGTGACAGTTAGCATGTTATAGATGAGTAACCATGGGGCACTAAATAATCATGAGAGGCGCATGCAGACTTTGGCCAAGCAGCCAACTTTACGGTTTAACATTACTATTTTACTAAATGAAAGAACCCACTGCTTTATGTGTACAAACAGTCCATTTAGTGGGTCTGTTTCCACAAACCCAGTTGCCTTTATCCGAAATGACTTCTACTTATCACCTTAGTGACAATGGGAATTGAGCTTTCCACCTCATGATCAAGAACTCAGTAGTCCAAAGTCTGAACCGCAGAGCTACCACTTCCCCTTTTCCTGAGACAAAGTCTGTGGTGTCTGTCAGCTACCATATTTCGATTTAATAAACCAACCTTTGGCAACCCAGTGCTACTACTGTACATGCACATCTAGTGCTAAATTTGTACGATGAAACTTTCATGCGACAGGCTTTAAAGTGTCAAACCGGGACTTTTGATTATACAGAATAACAGAACACAGTAACACGAGTAAAACCTCCCTTTACTTCTCTATAAAATCCTAATCTACACTAATACACTCATCCCAGTATCAAGGTAGAAAGTTGTCTTAGTACACGGAGCCATGATCGGACTGCTTGCTTCATGTCTTGAAACGCCGGCCTCACAGGAACTCCTTTAATGCCCCAAACATGTGATCGGCTTGGTGCGAGGTCAAGACTGTACGGTGCATGTGGCAATAACTCCCAACCGAGTTCCTGTATTGTGCCACCTCATCCGCGATCGTCATGAACCGACTCTCATCATCGTACTGTGCCGGAAGTCTCCTGTAAATGTCCATTGGTTTTACGCACTCGTTCACACCAGAAATTTCATCATAAGTCCTGGTTTGACTTGAACACTATGCGTACCACAAACACGTTAAAAATGGATTGTTTTTTTTTTGTTAAGTGGTTTTTAGGCCTGTGCTAAATCAAGAGTTTTAACTTAAGACATGAATAATAAGCTTCCCTTACTGTCAGCTACAGAATGAAATTAAAGAAACTCCAGACACCAAACACTTTCTGGCTACAAAATGAACAACTGTGTGAATAAAAATTTCTCTCTCTCGCTCTCTCTTCAGTGAGGCTCAAGGCCACTCAAACCCTGTGTACATGGTAGATTCTCCGAAGCCCCCGTCTCGCACCGTGGCTCAGATTCTGACCCGACAGTCATCCGAAACTGGACGCCACCTCCTCTCTGATCCTGGCACCCCCTTAAGCCCGAACCCACAAGGAGACGTGTTTTTCCCCGCGCATGGTGAGAGCCAAAACATACACATGCACTTTCAGATGCTTGAGCTTTACTTGGGGTTACATGCGAATACTTGCAGAAGAGAAACACACTTCAGTTCAGGAAAACATGTTTGCAGAACTATATATAGTAGAAAATGTCAGAGTTTCAACGCTTGAAGGGTTTAGCCACAGCACCACACAAAGGGTGTAGAATAAAGGCACAGTGTTGTTGTTGTGCAGAATGTCGCCATTAAAGTGCTTTATATGATGAATACGGTGCTTCCATTAATTGCCAGCTTGAAATGAAGCTAGAAAATACATGTTCCTTTTATATCTATGCAGTTTAACTGGTAAATGATTAAACTACATAAAACATGGGCTTGTAAACATTTTAGTATGGATTTGTGAATGATTGTGAATATGCAAATATTATGTAAAATTCAAATAGTAGACTTACAGGTCTTTACAACACACACACACACAGTGTTTACAACATTTCCATTGACATAAGTCAGCAGTAACGGTAAACACACACGAGCACACGCACATGCACACACACACAGCTGTGCGTATTTCTCTGTGTTAATATAGAGTCTGAACCTGGTTAGAGTCTGGATTTTGGTCACTACAGGGAAAGAAACATCTGGAAACAGACGAGACATATGTACACACACACACACACACACACTCACACAAAGGTTCTGTTTTAGTGACTACAATGTGTAGGTGTGTGTGTTCATTTCCCTGGCCAACGAATGACCTTTGTCTTACATCGTCTCATGTCAGTTCAAAGAAGCTTCTTGAAAGAAGAAACTGTGTTTGCTCTGTATCCCCCGAGCCACTACGAATCTAAATCATATCCTGTGCAGAGTATTATAGTAGAACTTTGTTAATGCTTAGTGCCGAGTGAAATTCATTCGTGCTTGCTCAGGTGAGGTCAGCGCTCTCCAAACGCGGCGGCCGTTCAGATAACACACAAACACATGTTTATTTCAAGTGTGTGACACTCCCTCACTCAAGAGTTCACTAAAGTTCGAAAGGAAACAACGATTCCAAGCCGGCAGGTTTCTCGAACATCAGTTCCCTACTAGCAACTTTTACATCCTATTTTGGTTCTCATGAACCTCGTTTAGACTGTGGCTTGATTTATAGAAAAATGGAAGAGAAACTCATGAATGCTGTTTTAGTACAAATGCTGATAAAGCACAACGATAGCCCGGGGTCTGGCAGGCTGAACTGCAGGACATGCATGGCCTTTATTAGCACGTTTTCATTAAAAAGCAACGGAAATGAAAATAAAATTTGGTTAGAATAATTAAAGAAAGACGTCTGCTGGATTTTCTTCATCGGGAGCTCATGAGGCTCACAGCACTAACGATTGTAACACACCCACAGGCGACGCGTGACCCTAGAATGTAAAATCTCGGTTAATATTCGCAATATTCATCAAAGATGATGAGAGAAGGACAACGTGGAGTAAATAAACCAACATCGCTAAGATTAATGTGGAGGCCTGAAGGAGAGCAGATGAAATTCAGATTCCCCCAACCTCGCCTCTGACCTTTTGCTAAGCGCTCGTTTTCACAACTGTACACGGTTACACAACGACCCACTTCTTCTTTTCTGCTCTGTTCCTGCAATCTCTGGTTCTGGGAAAGTGTTTCATGGCTTTTCATAAGTTGCTCCACTCTTTGTGTAGATTTTGTAACACAAACGTACACACAACAGCTACAAGGTGTTACAGGCTATAATGCAGGTTTGCTGGGATATTGCTCGGTGTGTGGACATTTCGTTCAAATCAATCAAGATTTATTGAATCCAGTAGTTCCAATCCTTTTTTGTTTTGGTTTCTATAGCAACCACTCATTCACAAGGATATACACTGGTGACAGAAAGTTTTCAGACCCTTTTCAAGTTTTAAAAGTATTCAGACCCCTTGTTATGACACTTGCAAGTGAGCTCTGATGCATCCTGCTCTTATCAATGGTCCTTGGAGTCTACCTGTGCCTAACTAAATTCATAGGACATTATTAGAGAAGGCACGCCTGTGTACAGCATATAAGGTCCTACAGTAGATGTTGTATGTCAGAGTGAAATTCTGAGGTTAAGAGAATTATCCTTAGACTTGAGAGACTGGATTGAGTCAAAACACCTACAAGAGCCAGGATTCCAGAAACCTTCTGCAGCATTGAAAGCACCCAATAGCATGACATCCTCCATCATTCTCTAATGGAAGAGCTTTGGAACTACTAATAAGTCCATCTAGATCTGGACACTCAGCCAAACTCAAGTGAGTAATAGGGGATGAAGGACAACCTTCACTGCACCACTCTACCAATCAGGCCTAAATGGTACAGAGGCCAGACAGAAGCCATTCCTCATTAAAAGGCACATAACACCCCAATGAGTGTTCACCAAAAAGCCCCTGTAGGACTCGCAGAACACGAGAAACACAATGCTTTGGTCTGATGACACAAAGATTGAACCATTTGGAATCAGAAAAAACAGGCCTCACCTGATCAAATCCATCCCTACAGTCGAACATGGTGGTGGCAGCATCATGTGACTGGCACTTAGAGATTAATCAGAATAGAGGGGGGGGAATATCCGGGGGGGGGGGGGAGTGCTGTCCTGAGTGAAAACCTTCTCCAGGGGTCTAATCCTGGGGCGATTGTTTACATTTAAACAAGACCACAACCCAAGATACTGTATATACCATCAGGAAGAACACAGAACAACTCTGTGAAAGTCCTGGAGTCTTGACCTGAACCAAGTGGTGCATCTCTGAAGAGACCTGTAAATGACTGTGCACATCCAATCTGGCAACCTGGCATCCAACTTGAACAATTCTGCCAAAAGGAATGGAAAAACCTTCAAAGGAAATGTGTGCCAAGCTCATACAGTAGTATCATTCACAAACAGACTTGAAGCTGTCATTGCTGCCAATCCTAAGTGATGAATACTGAATTTGAATACTGAATAATAAGTTGTGGAAAACTTGAAAGAGTCTGAAAACGTTGCCACTGGTGTATGTACATGTCTAGGAGATGCTTTACATAAATGCGTGTAAGAATTTACATAATGGTGTAATAAGTTTATTTAAAATTTTTGGAAGGAGTCTCCAGTTTCAGTGGTTTGTAACAGTCATAAGTAAAGCTGTAGCTTTAAGTGTTTTTGACACAGGAAGTGTTTAGGTTGAAAGACTTGAGCTTTGTGTTTTCTCTGCATCATGATTTTTTTTTTTTAATTTTCAACTGAGAGACAAAACAAGTTCCGGACATGCAATGATCGAATAATGAAGTGTAAAAAAACGCACAGTATTTTAACTATAACCTGATTGACCAATTTTTTTTTTTAAACAATAACAAGTAATTGTTATTTTAACAAATTGCAGAACGAAAATATAAAAACGCAGAAGATTTTTTTAGAAGGAAAAAAATTAAGGAACTACTGGAAAGAGTACTGACATGCTTGCGCAGTGAGTGTGCATGTGTGTGTGCGTAACAGAAAAGCATGTTGCTATGAGAACATTTGCATACGTGTGTGTACTAATGTGTTGGTGCTGTTTTGCAGAGCCAATCCCGGAGTCGCCCGACATCTAGCCATTGTAGGACGGACTCTCTGGAGAGACCTGCAAAGACCTGTTGAGGTGTGTTTCTCAACGCCCCTGAAATGCCCTGCACTTTTTTTTTCTCTCTGTCTTCGGTACCTTCCTCCATCCTCATGCTTTCTCTATGACCTGGATGACAAAGAGACAACAAACCTCCCATCGTCACCTTCTACACAAACACACACTCATTTTCCCACCTGTATCAGGGGCCAGAAGGGGCTGGCTCTCATCTCATTTTGTAGTAGGGAGGTGCTTTTTCACAGACAGACCTGAATGTTCCACAGCTGAGATGACTGGGGGTCGGTTTCAGAAGAACATTGTCTCAGACATTCGCATTTACTTTTTTTTTTTTTTTTTTTCATTTATGTTGTATTTTTTTCTGAACACTGAGACAGAAACGGCTCTGTCCCCTTTTGATCTCTGCCCCGTCGTGGTTTTATGGTAGCCGATGTGTATGTGAGGTGTCAGTGTGCTAAGGATGAACAGATCGAAATAGTTTTTTTTTTTTTATTATTATTATTATGACAAACTATTTCAACAGCCAAAGATAATTTCACACAGCTTTAAGATGTTAAATAAATATTTTTGGGTTTCTATTTTTATATAAATGTATTATATATTGTAGTGTGTGTGTGAGAGAGAGAGAGAATGAGAGAGAGAGTACTGGGATATCGTGTGGATGGATAGACAGATACAGTAGATAGATGAATAGATAGATGATGAATGCACGAATAGATGCATGGAATTACAGATAGTTAATGCCGGTTTATTTCACTGTATATTTGGGACAAGGAAACTGTTATTCTGCATCTGTGTGTCTTTGTATATGACTGTCTATAAAATGCTTCAAGTCTCCATTATATTTTGTAATTGTAAAACTTGTAAACTATAAAAAATAAAAAAAAAAGAAAGATATATTTGTTTTCTCTTTGTGTATTTTGTACAATAAAGATTTAAAGTCTTATTTGGATTCAACCAATTAATCAGACAGTCACTGACTCAAGAACAATTTGTTCTTCCGTATGTGGCTATGTGAGCAGACTGCAAGAACCTAAAACAGGAACTAGCGGAATATTTCAAATTGTAACTTCCTGTTTCAGAAAAAAAAAGCACACTTGTGGGTTTCCTGTTTTTGTAGTTTGCCAGTATATACTTCCTGTAAATGGTAATTGGTAAATGTGCCAACAGATCTATATGCCTCTTTGGTTTAAATACCCAGCTTGGGCATCACTCATACCACAGATTCAGTCACATTCAAGTTCACTCGAGTTCACTAGAAGTTCAGGACATTATATTAAATAATGGGTGAAACTTACACTGCTGTTAGTTTACCAACCACATTTGCAATGCTGCTCCTGAATGAAGAAGAAAACCAAAGCAAAAGCGTAGATTAAACTATAGTTTATACCTAGTGAGTGGTCGAGCAGCACCGCCATATTGGACAGTGATAGTGCTTCGACATTTTAATAGAGAAGAGCTTAAGTATCGTAGAAATATTCAAGCAATCTGCTCCCAGACCAATACAAAACGACCAGGGGTATTTTAAAAAAATGTTTAAAAGGAAATTGCATCAGACTGCAATGTCTTTGCTCAAGTCCCGCTTCTGCTGCTTGAATACGCTCTGTGTCGTTTCGCTCCCTTAGGCCTCCTCCACTAGACTCAACTTCTTACAGACACATGATCTTATAAGGTACTGGACAGGGAATTTCCCCAAAGAGGAAACGTGGAGGGGAAGTTACCATGATTAAAATATTACTGATACCGAATCACCATCATAAGCACAAAGAGTGTTGATTTTTCTTTGTTTACACACATGCATAAGACGTACTGTACTGTAAGACGAGACTTACTCACCGACAGTGGCGGCATGCCGTCGTCTTCCACCGTGACCGTGAGCGTGTACTGCTGCTGTCTCTCTCTGTCAGGAGGTGAAGGTCTGGTCACGATCTCTCCGCTCATTCGGTCCATTCTGAACGTTAAATCCTGGTTGCCGTCTGTGATGTAATATGACAGCACGGCGTTGGCCCCGATGTCTCGATCGGTAGCTACGACACGCAAGACCGACGTACCCCCACCTACATTCTACAGAGAGATACGCACATGTACAGTATATGGTAGTGGTTCAGGTTCAGTGATAAAGGTTCTGGCCTATTAATCAGAAGGGTTTGAGTTCAATCAATATCAAAAATTAGCTGGAAAAAAACATTATACATGTAAATAACATGTATTCATGTCACGTTTTAAGGAATTTAAAGCATATTCATGAATAAACACACAAGATAGTTGTTTTGTCCAGACTCTTACTGACTGCTTTCAGCCCCCAAGGCTCCAATGGGGTTTACTTGGCAGGCTGAATTTGCACTCACCTCGCTGACACTGACGTTGTAGCCGCGAGGGCTCTGAACAACAGGAGGATTATCATTTACATCCACGATATTCACAGTCAGAGAATGATCCGTAAAACGAGGAGGGGAGCCGTTATCTACGGCCCGAACCTGGACACACATGCAAAGTATAAGGAAATACTGTGGGATGAAGTTTGCAAGTCTGAAGGCCATGACAATGAAAAGTCTGTCTCTCATTGTGGTTGGGTTTTAGGGATCGTCAGCAGGCCCCTGAACAGAGAATTTAAATGTGTGAGCTCGGGTTGTAAAGGCTAGAGACAAAAAGCTAGGCATTGAACAAAAAGAGCAAGTAATTGTATTATAGTAAACAAAGAAGCTTTTTTTTCTGATTGGCTGGAAGATAATCGCCATACACTTCATTCTAGTTTTTATGATTTTACTGTATATTACACACTACAGTACAGTAATATAAACATTTATAGTAGATATTAGTATCTAATATCACATTTATAGTAGCACAGGGACACCTAAATGGATCGCACAGGCGACGTTCCAGAACGTTAAAATTAACTACTTGTTGTAGTTTAATCAAATTTAAAACTCTTCCCAACTGTGGTATAACATTAATTATACGCCAGTTAATTCCAACTGAGTAATCTGATTGGACGAGAGGCACTGGGATGTTTAACTATATAGCATTGAACGTCACAGGTGTTCTACCATCAATAATTACACTAACTGTCAGTCGCAACATGAGTGAAAGTAGGTCAGTACGATCCGCCATACTGAGAAGCAAGTTACTCCTTGCCAAAACCCACCCTCAGAACCAGTCACGGAAGCACTTTCAGAAAGTAAGCACATCTGCTTAATAATTGCTTCTAAGTCGTTCCAAATTGCTTCTGAACTAACTGTCCGAGTTGTTTGGTTCACGGGTAACACAAAGCTAACTTGCCTTTACTGCTAGGTTGAATCCCGAATCCCTAACACATTATCATGTGCACTACATTATACACCCTACTTAGTGCCCTACAGTAGCTTTCCATTTAACGCTATTTGGGATTTAACTTGGTATAAGTGTAAATATCAAGAAAAACAGGACTGTAGTCCATTTATCCTGAGTTTTTGGCACCAGGTGGTTAATTTTCTTTCCATACTTTTTAAGGTGAATGTTCCTTTATGCCC
>JAQQZT010000039.1:30824347-30836659 GCA_030068275.1 Clarias platycephalus
CACACACACACACACACACACACACACACACACACACACACACACACACACACACACACACACACACACACTCTCAGGCTTAAAGCAGTAAAAGAATAAACAACTACATATTAAAACCTCATTAGCGCGCACACACACACACACACACACACACACAATTTCAGAGTGGTTGCAGTAAAATGAAAAAGTGACAACAACATATTAAAAAAAAACAGACCCCTCATATGGAACTCAAACAAACGTGTCTAATAAAATTATAATGATTATTCTTTGTATAAAACAAGAATAAACAAACAAACAAACAAATAAACAAACAGTTGATCTCTGATATTTTTCTTTAGTCTCCAGTTAGTAAGGTTGCCAGGACAACATCAGCTTCACAATAGTGGCCTAAATCAGAGGAACCACACACACACACACACACACACACACACACACACACTGAGCAGGGCCCCTTCTTCAGACTCATTAGTTTAATAAAAGGTTTTTTTGGGGGCGAGCAGGAGAAAGACGGCTCACCGGGAGGAGGAGGGACGGAGCGGGAATAAAAGGTTGGGGGGTCACTGTGAGACGGATGAATAGACCGGCTCGTACCAAGTCTGATACTGTGGGGGTCTGAAACTTCACACAGACGCTTTGTTTATCAGCAAGTCACTATAAATTCCTCCGTAGCGCGTGTGGACGAACGCCACAGAGAGGTGTCTGCATTAAACATGGCGAGACTGACTGACCCGCGCCGTCCGGTCCAGTTCTGAACCACGGCCCACGATACTGAGCGCTTCCTCTTGGGCCTGTCTGTCTTTTCCTTCTTTACGCTTGCTCTTCTTCTCAGCGTGGAGCGACAGAAAATAAGCCAACGCTACAGCGACGTCTCACACTCCCTGCGTTGTTAAGGTAAAGTCGTGCTTCTTGATAGACGCGTCTCTGAAGCGTACAGGATAGTGGAGTTACACTACTTGGTGATATTTGTGTTAGTTTTTTTTTTTAAAGTCATGTATGGCAGCATGCTCGGGTATAAAAACCTGACCGCATCCACCTTGAGTGGTTCAGGTTAGTGATGGAGTCCCTCTAATATGTGCGTTTGTGTTTTGGACTCCTCTCACATTCCACATTCTGGCTAAATGATTAAGCCACGCTCAGACACATGCGTTTGTGTCTGCGTGTCTCTGTAGGAGGATGATACAAACATAAAAATCTCAGGAATACTGTTCAGGAATTTTTCCTCAGGGATATACGGTATTTCACACTTCAAATGTCAGCTCTGTGCGTATGTGTGTGTGTGTGTGTGTAAAACAAATGACCTCATAGGGTAAGTATATTGTTTTTACAAATGCTTTTACGATTTAAAGGACAGTTAGAGAGATATAGTGTGTGCATGGGTGTGTGTGTGTGTGTGTGTTGCTTTCAAATATGTGACTCAATAAGATGCAAGGTAACACAAAAACAAGTGATGAAGTGATTCATCCTGAGAACAGATTCTTCCACCAGCAGGCAGTCATCCAACTTGAAGCAAAACAGCAAAGCATCCAAACCCTGGCTTAAAACCCCTCCTCCTCCTACTCAAAAAAAAAAAAAAACAGCACTGAATAAAACCAAACACCTCGAATATGCAACACAGGCCACAACTTTAAATCATCAACATCGAAGATCTAACCTCCTTCCAGAGCTGAACACATGACTTACAACCTAAAACCTCCTAAGACCCAAAATGCTCTCAGCACCTACAGGATAAACTTAGAATCTATATCTGCTCAAACATCCTGCCAAATGACCAAATGCCTTTTCGAAAAAAAAAACAAAGACTGGTCTGATAATGGCAGCTCAAATGACCTTAAAGTTCCACCACGCTGCAAACGAAAAACTGAAGAAAAGCACTGAAAAAAATAAACCTTACATTAAAATCATCAGACACAACCAAAACAAATTGTGCAAAAATAAGCATCTGAGCTTAAGCGGGTAAGATCAGTGACATAAGGAAGACTTCAGGAAAGAAGAGTGTGCACCTTTTTTTTTTTTTTAAACTCGCAGTCTTGTTAACCTCAAGAGTGAGAAAAAAAAAAAGACAGCCTGGGGAGAGTTGAGTGTTTACAGCTGCTATAACGTAAGCGCTAATAGGGACTTGTTTCACACTGCATGCAGCTAGCTCTAACCAAAGGAAAATATGATATGTTATTTTAAATGATACGCGTTGTTTTTTGTTTTTTTTTAAGAAAGCTAATCGATAAAGCTTCACACTAACTACCGTATTTTGGATTCTTTACCAAAAGCAATAGAACTGATTCCAGTCCTGTCCCGCAGATGTGCTTTACCCAAAAACCTGCTTCACATATGCACCCACGTCATACCACATCCTGTTAATCTGCACTGAAACTTTTGCACAAATCCACAGTCCAGATCAAACCAGCTGATAAATTCTGCTTTTCTCTTTAGATCCCGGCAACATGGACTCCACAAACAGCACCCTCAACTCAACTCTGACTCCTTTAACCCTCAACTACTCGCTCCCACCACCGGTCAACCTTTCCACATCCGTATACCCTGACCTTCATCACCCGGTCCCCACGATCATCACCACTGTCTGCCTCTTCCTCGTGTTCGCAGGATGTGTGGTCGTCATGGCAACATGCCGCTGCTCGGGAAGATCAGGAGGATGCGCTGCGAGAGAAAGCGAATACGGAGGGGAGGAGTCGTCCGGCGAGCCTCAGCTGAAGCTCTGGAAGCGACTCGGCTCGGGACGGTACTCGTTCTCGTCGGGACCGTCATTCCGGAGAACTCCACAGCGCTCCGCCTTGACCAAGTCTAAGCTGTCGTATCAGCTAGAGCAAGACAGGAACGAACTGCAGGCGCAGCTTACGATACCCTGCTTACTACAGTATGCTACTGAGATCTAAACACCAGAGGCAATTTCATGTTTAAGTGAAATTCCGACCCAAAGTCCGTGAATCTTGAAACTACAATAATAGAGGCACACGATCATACATTTTGATGCAGCAGGAAAACGTTAATAATAATGTCCAGAGGTTACAACAGTTGCCTCATGATCTTGGCTGCTCTTTGATGAAGTTTTCCACTGATACTCATAAAGACAGTTCAGCAAGAGTCGAGCATCCAGCATACAGTCTAGCAGCTTTTTTTTTTTGTGTGGTTTTTAGATGTAACTGTGTTCAATACAGCAGGTGTGTTTCCTGTCGAGGCACACACGGAAGGGTAATTATAGTTGCCAGGTTTTTACAGTGGAATTAGAAATTCCTTCTTTTTCTCCATATGGTGAAAACAAGGTCATCGTGGCCTATACTCATTTCTAACATACAGTACATGCATTTTCTGATATTTTTCATCATCTACGCCATAATTCTCTTAATTTTTTGCAATAAATCTTACAGGAACAAAGGTTCTGTATGTCTTAGATACACTGGACTTGCTCATGCTTTGCCTTTGTTTGTAGGAATTTATAAGAATTAATTCTAAATTACTTTCTACGAAACAGAAACTCCTCCTGAACATGGGGCAGCGTGAGTCCTGGCCAAGCGGGCGTCTCTTACTCAGAAAAATGACCAGTTATTCAAACAAACAAATTATACAATACTAAAACACTCATTATTTGAAAAATTCAACATGATTTTTATCATGAAAAATTATTAAAAAATATATCAAATCCTAAAATATTAAATAAAAAAACAAAAGATTTTGGCAGTTTTCCCTAACCAAATAATTTAATGCATACTGTGTTATATTTCCACATACCAAAATCGTAATATCTGATTGTAAATATTTCCATCTGTTCTACTTTTTCATTTAAACTAACATTTACTAAAGACTCAACCTGGCATCTTAAACTAAAATGTTAACATTAACGACAGCTTCCTTGAGATTAAGCTGTCAATGGTGTCATACCCAGTGATCCACCGTAGCTAAAACAAGCAAGAGCTACAAGTGTTCAGACATAACATGAGCTTAAAGTATGTGTCCTTGTGTTCGCACCTGTAATACACTGGTTCCTCTCGGGACGTTCTCCAGGATAGTAGTCTCGTAGCTGTTCTGAAGGAAGATGGGTCTGTTGTCGTTGACATCCAGGACTTCTACGTAGACGGTAGCCGTGCCTGTTTTTCTGTCCCCGGCTGGACCGTTATCTACAGGACAAACAACAACCCAATACACCGTCAGCAATCTAGACAACGTGCGCGTAGTGATAAAGGTGTTGGATCAAGACTCAACCTTTAGTTAGATTTTTTTTTGTCTTTCTGTTTCTGACTTGTAAATATTTTTTATTTGTAAGAAAAGAGCAGCCGCCAAAATAAATCAATCTCTGATTATCTGAACTTTCACCCAATAAAGTTCAGAGATCTGTGTTTTTTGTGGTTGTGTCTACAGTTTTCTCAGTCTGAACTGACACTTTGAGGAATAATATTATATTCACATTAGTGGCCAATCATATGCCACTATCAATCAGCTCAGCACTGAACATCAAAATTCTTCAACCTTAACTGTAGTAATAATTCTAAACTCGTCAGACTAAAAGCACATCAATAATAGAATATAGAGGAATCAGTTTTACATCGATCTGTGATAGCCCTTAAAACTCAGAGCATTTTAGCAATTATATGCATTATTATGTGTTAATAAATATATATTGGGCTCAGAGTCATTCATTCTAATCACTTTCTACAAAACAGAAACTCCTCCTGAACATGGGGCAGCGTGAGTCCTGGCCAGGCGGGCATCTATTACTCTGATAAATCACTAGTTACTCAAACAAGCACATGAATTAATAATAAAAAACTCTTTTTTTTGGGAAAAATGCTGCATGATTTTTTTAAAACAGGGTTGGTTTATTTTTTACAAAGAAAAAATATTAAAATATTGTCATTTTTATAATTTTTTTAAAGCACAGAGTGATCAATACACTGTGCAATACAGAGTGACAGTTTTTTTTCAGTACAACCTAAGCAATATGATGAATACAATAAATTTTATTTCATTTTAAGCTACTATACAAATATGACTAAGCAAAAAAAAAAAAAAAAAAGCATAGTTACATATGAGTAAATTTGACCTGTTTTAAAAGTAATTATTACTTTGGTTCTACCTGAAATATCCGGAAACCCGAATGCACAGTTTGATGTCCGATCCCTGAAGTTGACACACACTGGCAGGACTTTGATATAAAGAATTTTTAGTTTTTTAAATCGGTCATTGACCAATGCTGTATTTCTAGCTAGAGCAGATCAGTGCAGGTTGGGTTTTAAGGGTTAAATCAAATGACATCACCATCACAGGTATTCACAAGTTTTCCTGCTCTGCACACCGACTGTGAAGTTTGGAATTAGCTGTATCACTAACTGGAAAAAGTCATAAGAAAAAGAGTTAAATGTGTACTAAATACATCATAACCTTGAAAGATACTGCGGTGAACTTTGACTCAGTGGGACTGCAGAAGCTTTATAAGACTCTCAGCTGAACTTTGGGACGCATTTTTGCATGGAACGAGGTCTGTGGAATTTCACCCAGATTACTTACATTGTACAGTACTCGCATTCCGGGTAACGAACCTCACGGTCAGTGTGCAGAGCAAAAAAATCCATGAAAACGACCAAGATATACTGTAACGTACTTATATGCAGCTGATTTAAGACTTAAAAAAAACTAAACTAGCCCTTTAATTAGACAAATGCATTATGGAAATAGTATTTTTATTATTTACTAATAAAATCTATATAAGTGTAGACGATTTTGACAGAAAAAAAATGAGAATAATTTTTAAATAAAGAAATGGCGTATTTAACTACGAGTTAAATAAGTTTACATTATATCTTAACTCTTGCTCTCCAGGTTTATTGCATTTTTAATATCTTAGCCAGTTTTTTATTTTACAAAATATATGTCATCCTAAATGTAGAGATTGTGCCTTGTGTCATTTATTATTATTCATTTAATTTGACAAATCAAGCCACCTTAAAAAAACATTACCTTATGCTTTTTTTTTTTTTTTAAGGGTAAAAGCAGCAGTGTGAGTGGAGAGCAGAGTGTGCTTTAAATACTGTATACACACGCCTTTTAATAAATAATTACTCACTTTAATATAAATATTAAGAGCCATTTAAATTGGGGTCATGATGCTTAAGAAAAATAATAATAAATTAGACAGCTAGATGGACAAGCATAATGCTATAATAATCATAGTGATATGTGATATATCCATTTAGGTTAAAAATGAGTTAAATAACTCTATCATGCAGTTCTTTCCATTTCGACACGGTGAGTTACAGGCCCGTTAGGATACTCAGAAATGTTTGATCTTAAATTTTTATTGTTCATTTATTCAAGTATGCTTGTGTGACTGAGCAAAATACGTGTTGCAGTAATATGTGTGAACACACTTGTAAGAAGCTAAACACCGTGTTAGCTACACACACTGCACATCCACCGCTACAGTTTCACTCCAAACAGGAAACCTCAGTGCTGCATTCTTCACACAGGAAATGAAGGTGTTGTGCTTCACATACTTACACTGCTGCATGCACCACTGAACTCAACTGCTATGGTAAATCAACGCGCACACACACACACACACACACACACACACATGGAATCACAGACAGGTGGATGGTAGACAGGTGCGTGCAAACGAAAAGCCTCACCAATAGCCTCGATGACGAGTGTGTATGAGGCTTGTGTTTCTCGGTCCAGATCGACCACAGTGCGCACCACACCGTTCCTGAAGCCCACACTGAATTTCCCATCCTGATTGCCACCTGCACAATACACACGCTCGTGTACGTAAATATGTAAAAACAAACTTTATAGGGCCTCAGATCCCCTCGCAAAAAAAGATATTAGTATACATTAAATCCTTTGACCTCTGACCTGTGATGAAATAGCTGAGTTCGGCATTGAGTCCAGCGTCGTTATCAGAACAGTTAAGCCGCACGACCAGGAAATCCCGCGGAACGTTCTCCAGTACTGACGCGTTGTACACCCGCGGGAAAAACGTCGGGGTCTCGTCATTCATGTCCAACACTGAAAACAGAGAGACAGATGTTGATGATTTTGTGCTAATTTGGCAGGTTAACAAAAAGGCAGAACTAGACAGAGAGACTGATCTCAGACAGAAAGATAAAACGGTAGACAAACTAAGAGACTAAGAGACAGAAATAGAGACCAACCAACAGATCAAAGGAAAATGGATTGACAAGCTCGTAGACAGACAGACAGACAGACACATAAACGAATAGACTGGAAGGCAAACAAACATATATACAAAAATCTGAATTCATAGACAGACTGACTGACCAAGAAACCTACAAATTGATTGACAGACAGGCAGCAACCAGACAGACAAACATAGAAATACTGATAAACTGACAGGCTCGGCTGAAAGACAGACCAACAGAAGAAGAGACAGACAGAAATGCAACCAACTTTTAACCAACAGGTTAAAAGGCAGACTGACCAGACAGACAGATCGACAGAAACTAAACAGGCAGACAGACCAACAGACAGACTGATATACAGACTCTTTGAACCTGGACAACTAGATTAAAATCCCTAGATTAAATTAGTGACGTGTTCAGATGCTAGAAATATCTTCTTCAGCCGAGTGCCTCGGTGTCTGACACTCGTGCTTCGGTTTGTACCCGTGATGGTGAGTGTGCTGGTAGAGGTGCGCGGGTATTGCCCTGCATCGAATGCCACAAGCCGCAGCTGGTATTGTGCAATCTGCTCATGGTCCAGTACAGCTGTTGAGAACAGCATCCCTGTGCTGCTGTTGAGGCGAAAGTCCAGCCGGGGCACGCCCACCTGCAGCGCCAATGTCACTGCCCCGTTCTCCGCCTCGTCTGGGTCCTGTACTTGCACCTGAGTGGTCACAACATGCACAGATTTAATCATTTGGCATAATCATCCATGTTTTTTATACTGTATTTACTCGTGTGGTACGTTTTATATATACATAAAAATTTTTTTTTTAAAAGATTAAGAAACCCAAACCAACCCTGAAGACAGAAGAGCCGATAGGAAGACCCTCCGGAACCTCGGCGATGAACGGCAGGTTGAGGAAGGTAGGGTCGTTGTCATTAAGGTCCAGGAGGTTGACAGAGACTGTTGTGCTGGCCGAGGAGCGCAGTGGTGGGTTTCCACCTCAAGAGGGCAGAAGAGAATTAAGTACAGAACCAAACACTTAAACTCGAACATGACTTCACTTCAGTCATTAAATCTGCTCAGGGGGAAGAAATCATTAAGTAGAGAGAGAAATGGGTTTGAGAAGCGATTTAAAGATCAGAAACACTCAGATAAAGAGACATGGATAGGACAAAAACAAGACTAGGTCTGCTATACAAGAGCTATACACTTCATTATAGCTGGGTTATATTAGGATTATACAATAATTTAGCAAATCTTTCTTATTCTTTTTTTCTTTTCGTTTATGATTTTATATGATTTGAAAGGTGACTTTTAGACTGTAATGTAGATATGAATGCAGAATCAGACAAATTAAAACAGACATGGGCAAGTGAACAGTGTAAAGACTATACAAATGCAAATATAATAAAAAATGAAATAAATACAATTCTTCTTTATAAACACTCATCTACCCACCCACACACCCATCCATTCATTCATCAGTTCAGCATACCTCCATTTATCCATATACTCACCCATTAATTCATCCATCCATCCATGTAACCCTCCATCTCCACACCGATCCATTCATCCATCCATTCCTTCTATCCATCCACTCATTTACAATATCTACACATCCCTCCATCATCCACTCATCCATGTACATCACATCCATCCATTTATCTGTCCGTGTACCGCCCCCCATTCACCAGTCCATCCATCCATCCATCCATCCATCCATCCATCCATCAACCATTCATCCACCCACCCATGCATGTACTCCCCTATTCCTTCCATCCATCCAACCATTCCCAGGGTTAAGGTTAGGGGTTTTAGTGTCTTATTTATAGACTATTGTCTTGTTCTTAATCCTATCACAAGTTTACACTCAGACTTTTTATTTGTTAATCTGTTAAAAGGCTGCTTTATGACAAACAGATGTTCATAAAGTGCCTCCATTAGACTATCCAAATAAAGCATTACCTTATTGCTATAGAATCCATCCAACATTCTGCTGACACTCTACAGCTCACTTACAACTAAATATAATGAGAGATTTAACTCTTAATAATGGCAAATTCCAGTCCAGTGTTTGACAGGAATGGAGGAATGGATGACATCCTTCGGTGTGTGCGTGTGTGTGTGTTTTGTACTTACGGTCAGTGGCTGAGATGACGATGGTCCTCATGAGCTGGGCAGCTCTGGGATCCAGACTCTCTCTGTCCAGCACGGAGCCACTGGTGCGGATTTTCCCGGTCCGGTTGTTAATGACGTAATAGGGGTTTGCTGGACTGATGCTGTACATGACTGTCCCGTTGACTCCGTTATCAGGGTCCAGGGCCAGCACCTGCAAGAAAACAAGGGGAAGACAGAAATTAATGGCCAACAGGATGTTAGGAACACTCTCCTGACACACTGGCCTCAGGCAAAATCAAATCACAGGAACCTAACCCACCTGGAGGGCATGATGGGAGATTTATGTGCCTGGGGGCAGAGCACAATGCTGTCTCGAACCTTACTGTTACATTTTTAAAGGGACGATCGTTTCTGAGCACTAATGGAGAAATGCTGCAAATTGCCTAATTGCTCATTAGAGAAACAAAGGATCTTTGGGTCGTTAATTATTGAGGAGGCGACCGCTTTGAGCTGCACTGACTACAGAGAGAGAGAGAGAGAGAGAAAGAAAGCACTAAATCTAATTCATGCTCTTACAAGCAGCATTAAAGAGCGCTGTATTTTAAAGTTCACTCAACTGAGTTGCATTGTAATTACAGGCTGTCTCTCTCTCACTCACACACACACACACACACACACACATGCGCCGCACACACTATACAAGCATGTATATGTAACTTAAAGGCAATTTATATATATATATATATATATATATATATATATATATATAAAACCTGCTTGGCAATGCCATTTAATTATTACTACAAACCTGTTTAAAATGATTATTTCATGCAAAGGGAAGTAAATTTGGTGTCCATAAGTTTTAACATGCTAAATGTTCGATTTAAATGTCTTCCTAATATCAATTAAAGCATAAATATTCACTTGTATTCCTGATTATAATGTTTCAACTTAAGCTAGAGGTGATGAAAATTAGCATCAGGTTGGAAATTTCGACTGTTCCAAATCACAGGACCTCTCAGAGTGTTTTATTCCTCTTGTAACACATCAATACACAAACCCTACAGTACGTCACTTCCTTTATGACTAGTCATAGTTACATTTTCACTTAATTTTACCAGAGGAAGTCAAGCGTCTTAGTGAAACACACATACTGTACACACCCTCTTTCTGGTTCCTGGTGATTAAAAGCTGACAGGTTCCTCTCTAATCGGGGTGAGAAGGTAATTACCTATGCAATTCACCGCAGGCTATGTTTTGATTAGTCACCCCAAACTTATTAATTAAGCTTTGAGTCGGCTTGTTAATTAATGGACATATTCAGAGGCTTAATTATCAAATAATCTCCACTAAATGGGATGTGATGAAGGGCAATACAGTGCTAGTATACAGACATTTATCAGCAGAAAGTGTTTATTCAAGTCAGAATTATTATACTATATACTGAAATATTATGAGACATGGCTCAAAAAGAAAGCAAAAAAAAAAAAAAAAGGGTATGTGGAAAACAAATTATGAAGATTACAAGCGCACTCTGAAGTGCACTCAGTTTGCTTGTTTAACACATTTAGTGTAAATTTAGTAATGAATAATCACTATGATTATGACTATAACTAAAAGTACTCACAGAAATAACGTCGGTGTTAATTGGACTCATTTCCACGACGTTAGCCAGATACGGCTCATCCTGCCACATGGGGGCGTTGTCATTTATATCCAAAACAGTGATGTTCACCTGTGTAATCAAAAAACAACAATAAAAAAAATCCAATTAACATGACTACTTCAAGAGTTACTTAGTACTGTACACAATATACCATCGAATCAAATGTCAGAAATCTTAAATACTGTATGAGCTAGTTTGAGAAGAAAAAAAAGTTCCCCAGGGGTTCTCTGTGTAGTTATGGGGTTTGGCACCTTAAGTCATTAAGACATTTTCTAAAAGGGGACTCGTGTGTTCCTCCACCAGGGTGTTGGAAAGTAACTAAGTAGGTTTACTGTACTTTCCTGAGTAGTTTTATTAGTGGATATTTTTACTTTACTCCACTACATCAACAAATATCTGTACTTTGTACGTCACTACGTTTCTACAAATCACTGGCTACATAACCACAGTGGTGTGTAGTACTTAAAGCTGTAATATCATAACCTGCTGAATATTATGGGTGAGTGTGTAATTTGTCAGCATGTTCACAGTTGGGAATAGAGAGAGAGAGAGAGAGAGAGAGAGAGAGAGAAGAAGAACTTTTTTTTTTTACTATAGATTAAAGGCAGTGAACAAATATAAGATCAGGTGGGTACTTTTGTACTTTTACTTGGAGCATATTTTACATGGCGTATCTCTACTTTTACACAAGTATAGGATTTGTGTTCTTCGAAATACATTGACTTTTTCTGTACTTAAGTACATATTTAAGTTGTCTGTACTTTCTTTACTGAGTAGTTACTTACTGTATAAAAGTTAGTTTTATTAGTGGATGTTTTTACTTTTACTCAACTACATTCTACAACAACTATCTGTACCGTCTACTTCACAAAATGTAGACATACCCCCCGTGGTATGTAGTATTTGAAGCTGTAATTTTTAAAAAATTTATTTTATTTGTAATAAAAGTATGGTAATTGTGTATTTTATCCACCACTTGTTTATTTTATCCACCAAAGAACACTTTCCACATTTCCCACGTGCGATGCAGCCCGAGTTACTGTCACCAGCCAAACGCTGGTTATTTTCCAATTACAGCAGATCCTGAAGTAGTTCATTCCTCATACACCCCTTAAAGAATAATAATGTGTTTCTGAATCTATTCGTCGCTACATTTGAACTATATACAGTATGAACAGTGTGACAATCTGCTGTTACCGTGGCGATCCCAGTTTTCTGCAAAGGCCCCACCCCTCCGTCTACAGCTCGCACGATCAGAATGTATTCAGACTTCACCTCACGATCCAGCAGAGCAGTGGTGGTGATCTCCCCTGTAAACACACACACACACACACACACACACACACACACACACACACACACACACACACACACACACACACACACAGAGA
>JAQQZT010000039.1:30857839-30870947 GCA_030068275.1 Clarias platycephalus
CACACACACACACACACACACACACACACACACACACACACACACACACACACACACACACACACACACACACCAAACAAAGACATGAGTCTCTGGCTTTCATTTTTCTTTTTCTTAATCTCACTTTTAGCCTTTCCGAAGTTCTATTCTCAATTCTCAAGTCTTGCTGAAAAGGCAGAATTCTGCAGATGGCAAGCCAGCAAACCTTAAGAGGGTGGGACGCAATTCCCTAAAGTGCTCTGGAACAAAGTTCTGAAGTACACTTTCAGTAAGTTTGTCAATTCGTCCTTGCAAATCAATACAAAGGTTTTCTGACAAATCATCTTTATCTTAATGTGTGCGGTCTCTTCCTTGGGGACTTCACCCTTTCCACATGGTACGAGGGCTCACTGAACAGTTTGATGACTATGAAAATGATATTTTATAGTTTGTGTTATTTATGTTTTTTTTTTCCAACACTATTTTGTTCTTTAACATCTAAATTTTAAACTTATTGTAATATAAATTTGTTGTTTGTAAGGGGACTGAGAGTAACGTAATTTCAATTCTCTAAATGTATGTACTGTAAAAATAGCAGAAACGACGATATGTTTTGGCCAAAACATATTAATGTTACATTACATCTTGATTAGAGTATAGTCTGATTTAATTACCAAGGACCTGCTGAAGAATCTGTTCTGAGTTCTAAATTGGGCTCAGGGACTATGGTTTGGAAAGTCCCAGGTTCAAATCCCACAACCACCAAGTTTTCCCTGTTGGGCCCAATGTATAGTATAATGAGATAAAAATACAAGTTGCTCTGGATAAGGGCGTCTGCCAAAGGCTTAAGTGTAAAGTGGATTTATACTTAGTCTCCAAATCTTAGCTTTATTTTTATGTTTATAAAAACCAAGGTTGGATTAAAAAAATTTTTTTTTTTTTTTTTTTTTTTTTCATTTTAGTTTGGGGTAAAATTTTGAAACATTGTTTGAGAGAGAGTTTTAAAGGCTGAGCATCAAACCTGAGGACAGGGCCTCAGAGGTTTGAGGAGATACTGGTAGATTTGTGTTTGAGGGTAAATATTGGGCTGGGGAAGAATTTTGTAGCTAAATATTGTATACAGTAGACCTTGGATTAGATTTGATAATAAAGTGGGATTACCGTAAAGTGGCAGAAATTCTGGGCAGACTTTTTGCAGTTTGGGGAAATTTAAACATTGTTTAAAGCTCTAACAAAAGAAAGGTAAAAAAAAAAAAGGTGAGGTTACATTTCTGATTGGGGTTGAATTTGAGAATCTAATTAGTACACGATTTATTGTATTAAAACCAAATAATAACACATCAGCTGGTCAATTTAAAATCAATAGGCAAAGAATTGACTTTAAAATTAAAAAAAGGAATATTATACATGTGATCAAAACATCATTGTACAGCGAGTAAATCTGTTACTGCATTTAGGAATAAACTAGGAATAAAAATAAATAAATAAATAACCTAAAGCATACAGCAGACATAAAGTGGCAAAAACTCAAAACTGACCTACGACCACAGAGCTAATCACAAGCACACACAAACACCCGAATTCACATGCACACTCCACACTAGTGGGTGAGGGATCAGCATCTCTACAGACTGTGAGCGAGTGATAAGAAAATGAGTCAAACAAAGTGATTGGGGGTGAACGAGAAATGCCAAAATAATGTTTAGGATAAGAAGAGAATGAGTAAACAGAGATAGATTTAACTTGGACACATATTCCGTTCTGCCACTGACAGCAAAATTCAGAAGAAGAAGAAGAAAATGAGAGAGAGAGAGAGAGAGAGAGAGAGAGAGATGGTGAGTAGCGTGGAGAGATTTCGGCATGACAAAGAGCAGAAGAGGAAGAGACGAGAGGAATATTTAACAGTCTTGATATCAGAGTGCTTAGTCATCATAACGATACACAGTCTACACAGTGCATCGTGATTTCTAACTGAGTTTGATCGCAATACAGAGCAAGAAATCGTTACTGTCGGACTCAAAAAAGACAAAATGATGTAGATTGTATTTAAACATGATTAAGGCTTTTTTTTATTTTTTGATGCATGTTGAAGGACAGGTCATCCTTTCATAAGAATTGTGATTTTTATAAGAAAAGTTCAGTCATCTGACGCGTGTAAATGAGAACTATTGGCAGACACACTTCCTCGTTTACTGTGTATCAACAAATCAGTAACATTTTGTTTGGGTTTAAGTTTTAATTCAGGACCAAAACAGGATTATGCAGATTTGTGTGCACCACACTGTACTGTATACCACTTAGTGATTAATGCACACACAGGAATTGTGAAAAACTGATAACATCAAGAATGAGAAGAACCTGCAACCTCCAAACCCGGGTACAAACCCCCGCCCCCCCACACACACACACAAACTACAGCAAACATGACTGACACCTTACAAACAAAGATTCAACCAGATACACACACGGGGACAGAAACCCATTAACAATATAATGGATGGAAGGAAAAGGGAAAGTGAAAAAGTGAATAAAGGTGATAAGAGATGGTTGAATGCAAACAGACTTTAGTCTGAATAGAGTGTGGAGGAGAACAGAGCAATATAGGCGATATGGGGAGGTCTGAGGCTCGAGACAGCCACACACACACACACACACACACACACACACACACACACACACACACACACACACACACACACACACACACACACTGTAAATCACTATAAATATGTATAATGATCAGCAACACTATCAGAGATGAACAAAAAAAAAAAAAAGTGTGAAAAGCTTTGATTTAAAAAAAAAAAAAAGCAAAAGTCTTAAAAAAAAGACAATGATGTAAAAAGGGTAATTTAAATGTTTAAAAAATTGTGTGGTGCCACAGCAGACCATTTCCTCCCACAACCTTCTTTCCATTAAGTTCGGAATAATGTCACGATATGCAGATATATTTCCTGTGTCTAAATAAGTAAAGCTATTCCACTTCCCGTGCTTGCACGGCTCCATTTACATATTAGCACAGATTAGCATAAAAAGGGAGTATGTGACATGCAACCTTATGAGCGCGAGCATATGGGCTCCGTCATCTCCGCTACACGTTAATGTTACCCATAATAAACCTCCAGCAACGTGTAAATATTTAAAACGCGCAACATTGTGCGGATGAATAAATCAAGACGAATCGCAAACAAAGCGTGGCTTAAGCAGGCACAATGGGGTTACGGCCACGCGTTCTGAGAAAGCGACCGAAGCCATGTGCAAGAAACTCCGCAACACAAACGAATAGATTAAACTTTATGAGCTTAAAAGTACATCACTATATTATATAACATAAAGCGGTGTGTTAATTCGATATACTTTTCATAAGATGAGATTTGAGACTTTATAAAAGTCTACACAATCATAGAAGGACAAACTCTAGAACCTGGGAAGGTCTATAAACTTGTCCCTCTTGGAGAATCCTTAACAGGTGTTCATCAGAAAAGATTTTAAGGAAAAGCCCTAAAGAAAGCGCCGACCTCTTAACTACCCACATATAGGACTGCGCAAAAGTCTTGATCCATCTCATTTCTTCATACTTCGCTTCCAAAGAGTCAGATTTTTTTTACAGTACAATAGTCTTGAGGAATAGTTCTCCAGGCTTCCTGAATGACTTTCACAAGTTTTTGTCTCTCTTTTCTGTCTAGTCCGGGTACCTGAGAAGTTTTAGAGGAATGTGTTTTGGTTGTTATGCTACAAGTAAACCAAAGAAAACCCGAAAACCTAAATCTAACTTAAGGCACGACCCAGTGAGAAACAGGTGCAGACGACGAGGCTGGTGATTAGTACACTGGTGATGCTGGATGCTGCGTGGTTGGAACAGACGAGAGGGGAAATGAGGTTGCTGCTGAGGTTGGAACATACTGTAAACAACCAATTTTTAAATCGCATTTTTAGGCACTTTGCAGCCTGTCACAGTAAAGCATGTGTTCCATTTTCTTTTATTTATTCTCCATCATTTAATTTCAATTAATATTAAGAAATTGTGGGTGGCTCAATTCAATGACAAAAATGTACTGTAGATACTATTTAAACTATTACTTCATGTCATGGGGTGAATTAATGATATCATTTGCTTTCAGTGTCAGTACAGTGCTGAAAAGTGGTGGATTGGAAACAATATTGATTAGTATTCAGATCAGATCTCACTCATCATCATTGATTTAGACACATTTGAGTCTTTAGGGAGAAAGTGTACTGTATATGTTATTGAGTATCTCATTAACTTTAATGCTGTGCTCACTCAAGTAAAATACTGTAGAAAAAAATATAACAGGATTGATTACATTTACGTAGTAAAAAAAAAAAAAAAAAAAAAACAGTATACCAAAGATGTCATTTAATTAGGCTTGAAATAGTTTGAACCCCACAATCTCATGTGTGAAGGCTGACTCATGTTTCTTGTGTCATTTTGTGGTCGTACCTGAAATATTATGCTTTAGGACAAATACAGCGGAACCTTGGATGGTCTGCGAGCGTTTTTAGAGCAAAATAGTAAAAATTTTAACTTGATAAACAAGCAAAGTCTAGATACACAAGTACTGTAGTACGTATACACTTTCTCCTCCGAGCATCATGTGCTCACACCTTAGTCAATGGTTCCTCTCTCTCTCTCTCTCTCTCTCTCTCTTGCATTAAAAGTAACTAAATAATTAGTGGATAATATGTAACTGGGATTTTTTGTTTAATTGAACACTTTAATTAATATAGTTTCTTGTTCATTCATTAGGGAAACGGAAGGAAAACAAAACTCAAAGTGTAAAAGACAATGCATTAATCTATACTTGAGATAATAAATAAGAAAAAGTCGATCTAACCTCAAAATATATTATTAATAATTAGTTAAAAAAAAAAACAGCACACACTACCATCCTAAATGCCATAGGCATCATAATATTGTCACACACTACTCAGTACAGTTAACCCCCCTGTGTGAGATAAACAGATGTTAATTTCGTCCCATCTTCCACTCTGTATTGGGCGACTGCAGTAACCCGGAGGTGAGTCGTCTTCCATATAAAGCCATTAACAAGCCTTCAACTTAAAGGTCATCTTATATGCTTTAACACCCTACTCAATGTCCACAACCCTGTAAAACAGCAGCGGTTTTATGTCAGCCGTAAAAGCACCGCTTTTTTATGATCTTCTTCGTGGGTCTCAGCTACCCGATCAGACTTGACTTGATTAACAGCAGAAAGAAAGACATTATTAACGACAGGATAAGATGCTAAACAAAATGCGTGGGCTAAATGAGAAACCGATTAGAATGGCAGATTATTAGGAAAAAAAAACGTAATCAAACATTGTTAGGCGCTAATGAGACTCGGCTGGATGAGCGAACGCTGTCGGATCTGAGATGTAACTATGATAAATAAAAAACACAACGTGTACTACCCTGCCTGGTGGAAGATATTTGTCTGAACACAACACAAATATTTGCTAATTGTTTTTATGCTGTGAGCTTTTGCAGTTTAATAATCTATTATGATTTTACTTGGTTTGGTTTGGAGGTTTTGCCTGAACTCATGGACGGCCAGACAAAGATTTCCGAAAACATACCATGGATGCTTTTAACAGGACATTATCTCTTGCTGTTAATCAGAAATGGTGCCACTACACTAAGCTACAGTATAATAGGTTTGTGAGGTGTGGAGAAAGGGGCGGGGCAACCAGAATAACAACTAGGGATCATATCACCAGGGACCAGCCGATACGATATTATCATGATACCTAGGTGCCGATTGGATTAGAAATATCCAATTTTCTATATTTATTCCTCTATATGTCATGACGTTTAGACCTTGGCAGGCATTACTGAACAATAGACATATTCTAACACACAGAAAATTTGTTTTGCTCAGTTATACAAAGTTCCACTGTGTAGTCAAACATTGCAGCTCTGGTTATTAGCACAGATCCTTAACCAAAACCATTCTCTCTCTACAGCCGTTGCTCATAATATGACCGAACAGGCTGAATATAGGGACATATAGTGCATAAACATCTTGGAATGAATACGAGTGGGCCATTAGTGGAGGAAACATGACGATACCACAGATCTCATTTATTATTTACAAGCCTGGATCTGCATCTGCCTGCTCCTCCATTGTGAATTATTAGATGCGACTTGAGCGGTTTGAAATTCTGCTGTAAATCAGGCCTCATTCTCAGTGCTGCATATACTTGGATGTTATAGAGAATAATTTATTATATTGGCCGATAGTGATCAAGACAGATTGATGGACGCTACTATGGAACATGAAGGAAACAATAAGAATCAATCAGCTGGTTAAAAACCGGGCATTAAACCTTTTACAGGTGGTGCTTGGAATTAAGTGGGGAGTGATAAAGACGAGAGAGAGAGAGAGAGAGAGAGAGAGCAAAGAAAGAAAGACAGACTGTGAAGCAGTTACACGGTGCTAATAGGGCGATATGAGCATGAACACAAATATATACGCTGTAGCAGGTTCATACAAACACGTCAACACTACAAGTCATTACGAAGCCAACATAAGTCAATGCAGTCAAAATAAATGAACTCAGAAACCCATGCTCCCAAACACACACACACACACACAAAGATCAGTAGCACTGAGGCTTTTTTTCACTAAAATGTTCCATTACATGTGCAAACCTTAAGTATAAATGGATGTAGGAAATATCACAAGTCAGGAATGCATTCAATACTGTATACCTAACAAATGATATAGCACAGCCTAACCCGCCTAAAACAGGTTAGCCTACAGTTGGGTAGACGCATCTAACACAACCAATCCCATTTTATAAGAAAGGACTGAATATCTCATGTCTCACTCACTCATCGTCTATATATTTGTATCCTGTGTTTAGAGTTGCAGAGGGCCTAGAGTCCATCCCAGGAGACTTAGGGCACGAGGCGGGCTACACCCTTAACAGGGTGCCAATCCATTGCAGGCACACACACTACAGGAAACTTGGAAACGCCAATTAGCCTAATCTGCAGGTCTTTGGACTGTAGGGGGAAACCCACCAAGCACGTGGAGAACAGTCTGGCTGGGAATAGAACCCGGACCCTGGAGGTGCAACGCGACAGTGCTAACCACTACATCACTGCGCCGCGGAATATCTCATGCAAACATAAATTAACAACATGAATTAACAACAACAACAAAAAAAAACTAATTAGGTCTCCAAGTTAGCTAGTTAGTTTTTTTGTTAATTTATGTTGTAAATTTTTGTTGTCAGGTCAAAATTTTCTTGTCTCAGCTAGCCAGATAATTAGGTTTCCTAGTTAGTTAGTTAGTTAGTTTCTGTTAATTTATGTTGTTAATTTATGTTGTATGTATCACCTTGGTCCTGGAGGAACGTTGTTTCGTTTCACTGTGTACTGAACTGTATATGGATGAAGTGACAATAAAAGCCTACTTGACTTGATGTATCTAATTTATTTAATATTTTATTTAAAGTGAAAAAAAGAACAGTTATATGATGTAAAACTACAGTGTGTTGAGAACGCGCTCTTTTGAGTGGAAACTGCAGCTCACTACTGCCACCTAGCACCAAACAGGAATATCGTACCACTTATCGGCTATGCTTATCTTACATTGGGAAATTCATAGGTTTAATCATTGTAAGTTGGAGTAAGTTTGGAAATATGGGTCTGAGAGTATCTGCGTAATCTAAATAATTGAAAAGAAACAGTAAAAACATTCATGCTTGGTTGTGGTGTGGGTAAATATAAAGAGATTATATGATAAAAGTTGAAGACGGCTTTTATTTTTGCCTTATTCAGAAGCAGTGAGCTTATTAGTCTGGAAAAGTATCTGTTGTTTCTGTCAATTTACTGTACATATAATTTCATTAACTAAAAAGATGCGTCTCTTGAGGCCATCAGCACATGTTCATGACTCCCGAGCACCAGTAGAGAAAAGATTCTTGATGCTTATATATTCTTTGTGCCTTTTAGGACTTTTAATGAATTTGTGCCGATCTGTGTTTTGCCTTTTTAAAACGAGCCTCATGGTTTTAAATCCAATGTGGGTGAGTGAGGGGGAACAAAGACGTCGGGTGCGAGGGACGAACAAGCAAGCACCTGAGTGGACTCCCTCTCTGGAAAATATGTGGATGTTGCACTGAAGCAAACCGAGTCTGAGAAAGTAAGTAGAAAGATCTTTCACTGCAGAGGTTGAGGTTGTTTCATGCATTTTTAAGTGACGGGCAGAAAGACATGTCGACTGAGCAGCTTAGCTCCTTCTCGTATACGGTGATGACGCGTGACACATGATCAGATGCTCAACACGTAACCTGAGATGCACCTTCTATAGCATCTTCTGTCTATAAAAACATTCTCTTCCTTCGCAAGACTAACAGTCTGCTAGAAACAAAGCAAGTATACAGTACACATGCTTAGTATTACAGAGATCGAGAACGGCTAGTCTGTGATTTAAGATCCTAATCAGGGTTAATTAGTCTCCATCAAACGGTCAGTTATACTCTAGAAGACGATCCGATGCTTTTTACTGATCTATTGATTCTTACGGCACTTATTGTACTGACTGCGGACACGTGTGTGAATTTAGGGCAGAATAAAAAAGTTAAAGTGTAATGAGCTCCTGCGCTGTACGTGTGGCCGTTTTACATTATTTATGGTAGCCATTATTAAAAAAGTGACCTTACTGAGCATGAACTAATGATACAAATTCCAGCATTTTAATAAAATTTAGACAAAAGTAGCCTATAACCCTTATGCTCTGCTCTTCACTAAGTAATGGATCCCAGCCAATATTTCTATGTGTGTGTGTGTGTGTGTGTGTGTGTGTGTGTGTGTGGAATATAAATAAGAAATGGAGGAATACCTCTTTTTTTTTTTACACATATATCTGGCCTTGTTAACTCTCTAGTTACAGTTGTGTGCAAAAATTTGCATCCCCACCAAGGTTACTGACTGGAAAGAATGTATAACTGAGAGAATACAGATACTGTAGGACAGAACGTGAAGTTTGCAGACACGTGTGTAAGACATATACGATTTCTACCACCAGATCATGCAGTGTGACAAAAAGAAAGAACATGAATCTTAAATATCTGTGTGACAGACATCCATATTTGCAAGAGAAACATCAATATGAATAAACCCTATGTGTGTGTGAGTGTGTGTGCATGTGTGTGCAGTATTTTAAAGTATTTTAAATGCCACCAAGTGCCAGTGATTCTGTTCTAGTGCTCTTCAACAACCTGACTTTTTTTTCCGTCTCCTTTTATTGGTGGATGAGCGAGAGAAATTGGTCAATCGTGTCTTTTTCGGTTTGTTTTTATGTGTGTGTGTGTGTTTTATTGGTCTCAGTGCTTTACGATTAAGAAGAGATTGAATGCTTGGTTTGCAATCATATAAAAGATCATGTTCAATAAAACAAGAAAATTGCAAAAGTACTATATCTCCACTTTAATGCAGGTTGATGTAAGGAATATGTCTTTTCCCTCACACATATTGTGGAATATGAATGTATAGTTATGTGTGTGTGTGTGTGTGTGTGTGTGTGTGTGTGTGTGTGTGTGTGTGTGTGTGTGTGTGTGTGTGTACTCACTTGTATCCTCAGTAGTGATGTTCCAGTTTCTGTGCTCTCCAGTAAGCTGATGTTGTACAGCGCTTGGCTGAATACAGGCCTGTTATCGTTCTCGTTGATCAGATCGATGAAGACCCGAGCGAAGCCCACGTGCTCTGCCACGGACTCGTTGGCATACAGCTGGATGGAAATCACGATTATGGAAATTTAGACTTTACACTAAGTGTAGAAGGAAATTATAAACCATCATGAACTCGAGCGCTGGTAGTTTGTTCATTACGTTCAGTGTCCTGTTATTCAGTTATTCAAGTGTCTCTTAACAAATGCCACATTCACTGCGCATTAGAGCAGATTTTATACATTCAAACAACATTCGAAACGTATTAAATAATTCAAATATTCGACTCCAATCAGGGAGGACTTTAAGACTCAGACGCAAATAGTGATAACCGAGCCAAGGATTTCTACAAAATCTTCCACAGCAAAAGGTTATAAAACGTCTGACTGTATACCGGGCTCGGCTAAGAGAAGACTTCAAACTAGTTCTCTGCTAAAAGCAGCGGTATGTCACTTCAAATGCAAAGAACCGAAGGAAGGTTTACGGCGTGTCGCCCTCCAGTCACCCTGAAAATATGACACCAGCTGAAATACTGCATCGCTCTGTATTTATTTTATAACTGTTTGTTTACCGTCTGTCCTGTTTTAGTCGCTGTCCCATGCACACCGCCGCGATACAAATGTTTAAAAGTCATTCGAGGATGTCTTAGATCATAAAATGAGAATCCTTTATTATTATAATTATAATAGCAACAGCATGAAGATGGCATGGTTACATCATAACACAGTGTTCACTGAAATAAAATCATCTGAAAGTTACTAAATGATGAGGGGTGTGTGTTACCATCATGTCTGGTTTCACATTTAAATACTTGAACATGACTATAATTAGATTGACCATAGCTTTACATTTAATATACTTACTCAGTATACCTTAATTTACTACTGTATGTTACCAATTTTATGCTACAAGGCAACACTTTGTGCATTGTTTTTATTAGCACTTATCAAATTATAAAAGCAGTTGCCCTAAATATAAAGTGTATAGAAAGAATTGATGGACTTAGTGTACTAAATATTTCATAGACAAATACACCACTTGGTCAAAAAAAGGTCGCTATTTCAGAAGGGAGTGCACCAAGCACACAAAGCACTCAATCAGTCACTCACTCATTGTCTATATCGCTCAATCCTGTATACAGGGTCGCGGGGGGCCTGGAGCCGAGCCTTGAACCCAAGGCACAAGGTGGGGTAACAGTCTAGACAGGGTGCCAATCCATCGCATGGCACACACACACCTCAGGCGATTCCCAAACTCGAGGTGGGAATCGAACCTGGACCCTGGAGGTGAAAGGCGACAGTGCTAACCACTACACCACTGTATTACTGCACATTATCCAAATCTAGAAGGATCTCATGAATGGAGATCACTTAAACACTTGAAGTTGCATAGTAAAAAAAATTATAAAATAAAACAATAGAACCATAGCTACGCAGAAATCACAAGATTGGGACTAAAGAGCTAAAAAAAAAAACACTAGTTTGTGAGACTAATCAGAAAAAAAGCTTCAGTTTGCTAGTGAGCATAATGATGTGGACTTTGGAGCGATGGAAAAAGGTCATGTGGTCTGATAAGTCCAAATTGACCCTATTCCAAAGCGATGGGCGCGTCAGTGTAAGAAGGGAAGCGCATGAAGCGATGCACCCATCATACATAGTGGCCACTGTACAAGCCTCTGGACGAGGGTGTTATGATCTGGGGTTGCTTCAGTCACTCAGGTCTAGGCTCTAGTGATGGGTCGTTCATGAACGATTCGTTCTTTTTGAACGAGTCTTTAACGCGAATAGTCTCAGAGAGTGATTCGTTCATTTTATACTGGGCATGCTCGCGCAAAGCATCGCAAAACCTGTGTAGGTTATGTACAGGAAACAGAAATGAGCGGTTCGTCTCATGAGTCTTTTACACTAGTCCTAGACATTCGTTCTTGTGTCACGTGACTCCCATAGACACATTCCAGTGCATTACACAGGAAACAGAATTGAGCTCTTCTCATGAGTCTTCTGGTCCGAATCGGTCATTCTTTTGTCGTGTGACTCTCATAGACGCTAATAGCGTAAAATAAACGAACGACTCAGACCAAAATATATAAGAGGTGAGCTGCTCATTCTGTTTATCATGTCTATTCGTATTGAAGAATGGGATTCACACATGAACTGGACACCACATTGTGTGCTGTAATCAAAGCTAAAGGTGACTGAATGAAATCTTCAAGTGTGCAACTTTTGTTTGGCCACGCAGTGTGTATATGTCAATCATGGATAATCAAAGACTTGTGAGCAGTAATAAACTGTTTATTTGTGACACTTATGTTGTTAGTCTTTCAGCTGTTCCTGTCGATGGGTCGACGCTGCGGACCATTTGATCCGCACATTAACTTGGCACAGGTTTTATTACTGAATCTTTAACTGATGTACAGTATGATAACCTGCTAGGTCTGTGTATATATACTGTAACGTATGCATCAAGTTGCCAGCTTGTAAATCCTGAATAGCTGTGAAATCCTGAATAGTTCTGAAATAGTGCAACGCATTCCAGACTGACTGACATCAGGTTTCTCAATGACATTTTACTGTTAATATTCAAGTCATAATCAGCTTTAGCGTTCTGTCTCGCTGTCCCAATGAAAGATGAAGGTTTTCCTTGATTGCCATGTGACGGCTTTAACCTTGAAATGTCCTCTGCGCTTTGAATGTTCTCGTATAATAACCCAAATTGACATGATGTCAAATTTTATTGTCCCCACCCCCACCCCACCAGTAACAGCTGTGTTATATTTTGCTCTGTATTACGACACATTCTAGGCATGAGATCAATAAAGTCACGTGCACACATTTTCTCTTTCCTCATGCAGACTTTTAAAAGCCAGTTTTACTTCCGCTTGGCCTATTTCTTTATAAATACTCAATATTATGCGAGCCAGGGAAGGATAAGGCATGCCGTCTACTTACAGAAAAGCTGTAGCTTCTGATAGTCTCGAAGTCCAGAGGCACAGCCACACGCACACGGATATCAGCTCGGCCCTGCACTGACGTGGGGGAGATGGAGAAGTGATCGGAGTTGTTTCCCATTAAGATCACCTCAAACATGCTGTTCACTCCCTAAAGAGAAAGAGAGAGATAGAGAGGAAGAGAGAGAAAGGGGAAATAGATGATAAATGGTGATGTCTGCCTGTTGCAGTGTGCATGAGTGACTATTTAATATTGCACACATAAGGGTTTGTCTGCAGTTACAAAGAAGTGCAATGCTAGGTCTTTGGTTTTAAAATGCATCCAAGAGGCCCTTTGTTCGGTGTTTGAATTAAAATGGAGCCAATAACGTGTAGAGAAAGACCTAGGATGTGATTCTTTCATGAGCAAGTTCAAGTTCAAGTTCAAGTTCAAAGGCTTTATTGTCATTTCAACCATATACAGTTAGTACACAGTGAAACGAA
>JAQQZT010000039.1:30871047-30881724 GCA_030068275.1 Clarias platycephalus
CTTTCTTGTGCAGGGAGCTGGTGTTGAGGGACCAGCTGAGGTCATTCTCCAGGTGGACGCCCAGGAATTTGGTGCTTCCGACGATCTCCACAGCTGGTACTATTGATGATTATTTAAGTATTTTTAAGGTTTATTTATTTATTTATTTATTTATTTATTTATTTATTTATGTCATCCTGAATGTTGTGGCAGAAAAGCCCTTGCACTATCATCAGAAGATTGTGACTTCAAATACAAGCATATCGAAAATGAACACCACACATGGCCTAGGATCCAGCAAAAAAGCAAACAAAATTGGTCTTCTCCTCCTCTTCTGTCAGTCAGACTGATACGAGGATCAAAAGGCAACCTGAAAGTCTCAATGGGCAGCGCTGACCAGATGACAGATGGGTGAAGAAAAGATGATAGCAACAGATAGTTGAGAAGAATGGGTGCCAAATGGAATGCTTGGTTTCAAGTGGCTGAAGTGGTTGTAGCTTAAAAACAGGCATCACAAAGCACACAGCTCATTCCCAGAATTCCTGGTTAGCGACTTGGCTACAGCTAGGAAAGCTAAGCTGGAAATTAGTTCATTCAACTTAAGGCTAGACACACACACACACAGTCCTTTGGACACCACAGGTGGTGGAATTGATACAGTAGAAGAAGACCCGTCAGAATGTGCCTCATTAGTTTCGTTCTTTCTTCTTTTAAGTACCTGATGAGGAAAAGGAAGTGATGAATCGACAGTTCTTAATAGGACAGACAGAATCACAATGTCTGATATAACGAGTTGATAATGAAAAGGTGATCATACACATACCGTATGAGGCCGGGGCTAATTACAGCATTAGTTTGCCCAAAAAAGTGTTATGTTTACAAAACCATGCGTGCTCTCCAATATTTGCTTCTACAACCCTAAAGTCACTAAAATAATGTTCCAAGGTTATACAGGGTGACACAAAAAAAACGGGAACTTTTTTACAATCAAACTAGAAACATTTTCATGGCTAACGCACACTGTTGCCCATTCCACTGATCCATGATTACTAAAATGGCGGAGTGTTTACTTGCTAAATATCACTAACCCGCAGTGCTACCACCTGCTAATGGCTACCAATACGCATTTCAAAAATTCCCGTTATTCTGTGTCACCCTGTATTATATATATATAATATATATATATAAATTTACACCAGTGTCTGTACAAAAATGGTGCTGGCTCTGTTAAGGCAATAACTTATAGAGAGACTAGACTAAAATGCCCTCTGCTACAAGAAGAAGTACCACTTAATTCTTTTTTCACAATACATGCTCTAAAATGTACTTGAAGTACACAAATACTCCACAAAGAAAGAATTTTTCTTGTCTGAGAATTTTTTATATTTTTTATCTGACCGAGTTACTGATTTTTCTGTATTGATTTAAGATATTTTAAGTTGATGTTGTTGACAGCATGAACGATCGTTCAGAGATCGATAGCGCCACGATTGGGCATTATTTAAGCGAAAGGTGCGTTCTTTAGCATCTTTCATTAAACGACGACTTGAGACATACGTTTCTTTAGTACTTGAGTTAATCCTCCCCTAAAAAAAAACCTCCCAACGGTGTTTGACTGATGGTACTTGGTTAGTAAACTAGTAAACCGGTGTAAGGATCTATCCTATTAAGGAAACTGAAGCACTTTTGTGAGTGTCTGCCAAATGCCCAAATGTCATTACGTTGGTAGCTTAGTTTGCTAGTTGCTACCATTGCTTTAGTGCAAGTACTGTACTCTATGGAATTGAACATGGGTTTATGGCAAACATACAGTATAGAATACAATACAGTAAAAGACTCCACCACTTCACTATGTTTGAAAAAGGAGCCAGAAGAATCTGCAGACCAGAAACCAAATGGGGGGAATCTGTTGCCTAGGTATCTGTCAATCACTTTAGTGCTCTAACCAACCTGTGACCTGCCAGACGTTTCTGTTAACTTGGACCGCTTGGACTGGTGGTATTGTTTTCTTTCTGCCCTTCCCACATGGGGTGTAGCTCAGACACTCTGTGGTACTGTATGAGTATCAGCATAAATGCTAACATTAAGATGAGAAAATCAATGCATTTTAGTCTAATCATCAAAAGTAAGAGTCTGTAGAGAGTAAAAATAAAGGTGTTTCATAAAAAATGCAGTGAGTAAAAGTAGAAAGCCTCACATACAGAAAAAAAACTCAAGTAAAGTACAGATTAAATCGATTCAGTGACACATCATGATTTTGTATTTATTTATTCCTTGTTTAATATTTTTATTTTAATTTAATATTTGTATTTGAGTTAGAAAATGTTGCCATTCCTCTATAATCCTAGAAGTGGCACACAGGAACTGTTCACACATTAGCAGGCAGCAAAGCATCCTCTGTGTTTTGTGAAAAACACAAAAAAAAAAATTACTAACAGAATCACAATACAAATCAAATCGACACATAGGTGCCATGATTATATTGCTTTTGAGTCGTGGTTTCTCTTGTGGTTTCTTCCTCAAGCCATCTCATGGAGCTTTTCTTGTCATTGTCAACTCCAAAATCTACAGCTGGATTTCATTGTCTAATGTTAAACATGTTGTACGAATGAAGCTGACCTCAACAGAATAAAAAGTCAGAGAAGGAAAGACAGGAACGGAAGAATGACTGAGAAGTTCTCACTCACTCACTCATCTTCTATACCGCTATATCCTTTATTCAGGGTCGCGGGGACCTGGAGCCTATCCCAGGAGGCTTAGGCGGGGTACACCCTGGACAGGGTGCCAATCCATCGCAGGGCACACACACATACACGCACTCATTCACACGCTACGGGCAATTTGTGAATGCCATCTAAACAGTGCTCTACTTCCGTTCTCATGTACAACTGGCCTCCTGTGATGGGGACTAATAGCTTGTGCCTTCTACCAGTGGACAGCTCTGCGCGTGAACTACAAAAGCCAAACAGCGCACATCCAGCACCAAGGACAGCACCGCAGTGTACAGGAAAGAGGCGGGGCACCCAAACTTACCATGTCTGGTCGCAGATGGTTGCCTACTGTCTCTTTTCAGCCTATAAAAGGGCCACGTCTGAGTCCAGTGAGTAGGTCTTTTTGTTCAAAAGTCTCACGACTCTTTCCTGTCCACACAGACCCCGAGAACTCTGGGAAAGCTTCACAATGGAGAAAGTAGGCTGAAAAGAGACAGAGTCCATCTAGTCTGACTGCAGCAGACGGGGCTTTTCTAGATTGACTTCACACTCTGGACAATCCTGCCTGCTCAGAGCAGCCTTGAAGGACTGACAGTGCATCAGCTTTTGGCTGGCTACAGTGAGATACTGCCTGTTTAAGCACTCTATAAATAAAAGAGCACTTTTTCCTTGGAACCTGATGTCCATGTTTCAGTCTGCCATGTCAAACCGCTACACTTCCATATCTGATTCAATTCATGCCCGAGAACACTCTATCGTTCTTGAGACCACCTTTTCCAGAGGACTTGGCATGGTTTCAGCACGTGGAACCATTGTGTTCCAACTGATTGAAATGTACCAGCCTTTAGGGTCAAGTATTGTCAGAAATGATCACAAGATGACAAGGGACTCTGAAATGAACCTTCTGATATTTTTAAGTAAATACCTTATTGATGAATGCAAGATGAGCAGAGAATGATAACTGTGGTCAGATGAGATCAATGTGTTCTCCAGGGTGATGACAAGGTCTTGATGTGAGCAAATCTCCTCAGAAATATATATATATATATATATATATATATATATATATACTGTACTTGTTGGAATACAGATTCAGTTGGTGAACTGACATCCATGGTGAGTGGAATCATAAAGAAGGAAAGCTATATCTGAAAATGAGGTTGAGATGTGAGTCATGAAAAGCCTCGTGAAGGTATTACCTCACAGCTGGAGTAGATGTAGAGAAGAAAACAAAGAGAAGCAATCGCTGAATCTTATAGGACTCGGGAGAAGAGCCACCTCCACGTTACATGATATAATCACCTACAGTATTAAGGTGGGAAACACTACGCTCGGTCGTTAAATCATTAGACAGATGCACGAGGAGACGACTTCTGGCTCAGTAACACAAATGCACACAAAGAATTTTATTTAAAAAAAGTTAAACTAATATGTACGTACTGAAAAAATGTAAGTAACACTTTACATGTACATTGTTTTATTGGTCTACGTCTGATTTTATTTAATTTCAGCCATGGAAAGAACTCCTTTTGATATATTCTGCATCTCATTCTACAGTTATTGACATTTTAATAACAATTCAGTGGTTTTGCACTTCTCAGTATGGAGGCACTCCATGATATTTTTCTATCATCTCCCAATAAAAAAAATAAAAATAATAAAATAAAATAAAAAACAAATATACTGTAATAATAAAATATAGACAAAATGGAATCTCAGAGAGTTTTATTTTTTAAAGGAATACTGAATTCCTTACACAGGTATAGCCTACATCCATACTATGGTCATGTGACCTTCACCTATCTATCTATTTATCTATTTATTGGAGTTGCTCTGATTCAATCAACTAGCCATCACAATTTGTCCCTCAAATCCTTATGATACTGGTTTTGTTGCAGAAGGGGGGACCTACTGTACGTACTCAATATTAAGGAGGTTGTCATAATGTTATGGCTGATCTGTGTGTGTGTGTGTGTGTGTGTGTGTGTGTGTGTGTGTGTGTGTGTGTGTGTGTGTGTATATATATACACAGTTTTATGCAAAGGTTTGTGCGACCCCTTGATAAATAAAAGATTTTGGTGCTTTTTTAATTGAAAAGATGTTAACACAGTCTCTCTTGGAAATGTAAAAAATGCACAATATTTTCAGCAAACATTGATGCATAGTTACCTCTGATGTCATAAAATGAACAAAAATAAAACCTACAGGCACCCTACAGTACATAATCAGTACTCAGTAACACCTCCTCCGGCAGATAGCGCAGGTTGCACAGCTTTCAGTTCTTGCACTTGGGATTTTCTCCCATTCTTCCTTGCAAAAGACGTCTAGTTCTGTAATATTCTTGGGTCGTCTTGCACGCACAGCTCTTTTAAGATCTACCCACAATTTTTCAATGATGTTTAAATCAACTGAACTTCCAGTATCACACAGTATGATGATCAATTCCTGCTATCTGTTTCACCCAAATGAGGATGGGTTCCCTATTGAGTCCGGTTCCTCTCAAGGCTTCTTCCTATTACCATCTCAGGGTGTTTTTCCTTGCCACTGTCGCCGTCGTCCTCGGCTTGCTCATCAGGGACAGTTTTATCATTTTGATTCATACACATTCACATTTCATACAAACGTAAGTAATTCTTTTGATTGTGTAGAGCTGCTTTGCGACAATGTCGATTGTTAAAAGCGCTATACAAATAAAAATTGAATTGAATTGAATTGAATTAAATCAGGGGACTGTGATGGCAATTCCAAAACCTTGCGTCTCTTGAGGTATTCCATAGTGGATTTCGAGGTATGTTTAGTATCATTGTCCTGTAGTTGAACCCATCCTCTTTCCAGCTTCAGCTTTTTTACAGATGGTGTGACGTTTGCTTCCAGAATTTGCTGGTATTTAGTGGAATCTTCCCTCATTCTTCCCTCCACCTGTGCAGTGTTTCCTGTGCCTCTGGCTGCCACACAACCCGAAAGCATGATAGATCCACCCCCAAGCTTAATAGTTGGCAAGGTGTTCTTTTCATGAAATGCTGCTCCTTTTTTCTCCAAACATGCCTTTGCTGATTGTGGTCAAAGAGTTCTATTTTAACTCCATCAGTCCACAGCACTTGTTTCCAAAACGCATCAGGCTTCTGTAGATGTTCTGTTGCTACTTCTGACGTTGGATTTCATGATGGGGAAGGTAAGTTTTTCTTCTGCTGACTTTTCCATGAAGGTCTTGTGGAACGGTGCTCCACTCCTGCGTCTGCTGAATCTTCCTGCAGGTTTTTTTACAGTCAAATGGGGGTTTTGATTTGTCTTTCTGACCAGCATACGAGCAGTTCTCTCCGAGAGTTTTCTTGGTCTTCCTGATCTCATCTTGACCTCCACAGTTCCCCTGAACTGCCATCTCTTAATTACATTTCTCACTGTGGAAACTGCAAGCTGACAACGCTTTGCTATCTTCTTGGAGCCTTCTCCTGCATTGTGGGCATCAATAACTTTCATTTTCAGAGTCTTACACAGCTGCTTAGAGGAACTCATGTGTCTGCAAGTGTGTGCACAAGGTTTGAAGAGTCAAAGTATTTGTAAAGCTTTGAAATTGGCATTTACCAATGACAGCTGTTGCCATGCATCAGATCTAACAAGCTGATTAATGTCTGAAACCTAAAAAAACCTGAGACTCTAGAACTCTTAGGGTGCCCAAACTTTTGCACAGTGCCATAATAATGTTTTATTTTTATTTTTTTGTTCAATTTATGACATAAGAAGTAACTATGAATTAATGTTTGCTGAAAATATTGTTTTTCATTTCCAAGAGAGACTGTGTTGACTTCTTATCTTTTCAATTAAAAAATCACCAAAATCTGTTATTTATCAAGGGGTGCCTAAACTTTTGCATAAGACTTTACATAAATATAGCATTCACACACACATTCTCTATCCCACATCCCCATATAACACACATGTGCACGCTCACATGCATTACAAAGGCTCTCAGTTTAATGAAGTGCAGCAGACAATTACCGTACACCTAGACACACACAGACGCACAGAAATACACACAGACACACACACACGCACACTCGTCTGGATCTCATTTGCAGACGAAGCATTTGCGACCATGGCGCGAGCGATTGATCCAAAGAGGGAAAATTGTTTCGGAGTTCAATAAACATTTCACCCGGAGAGATTCGCTGTGGAGCAAAATACCAAGACGTAACAAAAAAAAAAATAATAATAATAATGGACAATAACTGCAACAGCCGGCAATCGAGGTTAATCCGTGCCATTCGCCCTCTTTTTATCTCTCGTTTATGAAAATTGGCTTCTCCGCGGGCTGTAGATTGTAATTGTGGGCATGAATGTGGAATCAGAGGCCTCCCTTCATGCTGAAAGACTATGATTATAAAGAGAGGAGAAGAGGATAAAGCCTCTCTTTAACCACGGCAGCAGGATCCATGTCCTCTAGATGGACTAAATGAGAAAACAAGAGAACGATGTTAGCAGGAGGGATTGAAGGCTTGCTGACAAGAAGAAAAGTGACAAAAACAGAGATGGGTTGCTCTTAATTAGGCTGGATTGTAATTTGCAATTATGCACAATGAAACCCATCCACATCATTGTGCACATCAGTGTTTCTTAACACCTTTTTTTTTGTACAAGTTTGACAGGTGTTTCTTAATAAGGAGCAGAGATGATAATGGCCACACACACACACACACACACACACACACCGCATTTGGTTTACTATTATGAGACTTAAAAAACAAGTAAAAAAGGTGTAGTGGTTAGCACTGTCGCCTTGCACCTCCAGGGTCCGGGTTCGATTCCCGGCCAGACTCGCTTCCCGTACCTGTGTGCATGGAGTTTGCATGTTCTCCCCGTCCTTGGTGGGTTTCCTCCAGATACTCCTCCCACAGTCCAAAGATATACAGGTTAGGCTAATTGGCCTTTCCAAATTGCCCGTAGTGAGTGAATGAGTGTGTGTGTGCCCTGTGATGGATTGGCACCCTGTCCAGGGTGTACCCCGCCTCGTGCCCTGGGCCTCCTGGGATAGGCTCCAGGTCCCCGCAACCCTAAATACAGGATAAAGCGGTATAGAAGATGAGTGAGTGGGTGAGCGAGTTAACACTTTAGCAAACCTGGCCCTGAATCTCTCCGCTCGACCAATTTATTAGGAACACATGTACATAGATCAGGAGGCTACAGGTCGAGTTTTAGCATTTTCCCCACATCAAACATCAGAACAAGGTGAACGTATGATTTCTGTGACCGTGGATCGTTTCTTACTGCCAGATGGGATGGTTTGAGTATTTCAGAAACAGTTGATCTCCTGGGATTTTCATACGTAACAGTGTTTACAGTAAAATGTCCTGGGAATGGTGCAGAAACAAAACAGGACATTCGGTTAGTGGCAGTTTCACTGGAGGAAGGCGGAGGTTAGAGGTGGCTCGGAGCCCACTGCAGTCGTTCCTGTGAACATTCAGAAAGTGGAACATCTTATCCTTAAAAACTGACTTATAATTTATGAACCTCAAGCTTGCACATTACAGGAACTCGGCTGGGAGTTATCCAATCCCCCAAACCTGATCTAAGTCCTGATCTCGCTTCAAACCGTTTCCACATGGAGTTCCTGGGAGGCCGGAATTTCAGACATGAACCAAGGCAATTCGATCATTCTACCTTGATGGTATCCAAGCACTAGTAAAACGCTGGGATAAGTGCGTTAGTGTAGCAGGGCAGTATATAGAGAAATAAAGGCAACTTTTAACTCTCGCAACCGTTCTGTAATTCTGCAAAATCAAAAAAGTCCGGGTTTGACTTGAACACCCCTTGGAGTTAACATTTCTGCCAATTAACCTCCAAGAACACACTGATACATTCTACATATTCTTCACGCCCCTTTCCCTGGGGCGTGTGTCACAGAAGAAATGAAATTTTGCATGTACCTCATGATTAATAACTCTATTAAAGTTCTAATTCTGATTAAAATTATTATATTTTGGAAACTATTATTAACATCTTGAATTGTCATTTTGAGTCGATGACAACACGGGATCGGTGTTGCCTCTCTCAGCGTCGCCTCACACGGCAAACATACGTAAATGAAGTGATCAGAATTTTGTTTTCCACCTTCACACCTTTTTGACATTCTGCAGACGCTCGAAACGTGCCATAAAATGTGTACACACTCAAAACAGCTTAGAGCGGCTGCGGCGGCGACGACTCGATGCGACAAACACGAGGACGCAGGCTGTGGAGATGCGGACATGGCTGCTGACACTCTGGATTGATGGCCATACTATGCTTGAGGGTGTTTTTTTTCCCCCTTTTTTGTGTGTTTGGAGCTCTTTGAGAGCTATTGTGGCTGATGGGCGGCTATTTAAAGAGCCATCCAATATGCAGGGATGTCAGCACACACACCGGCCATAAGCGTAATTGCCCATCCATTTCGCCTTCTGCCTTTAGAGAGAGGATAAAACCAGCCTGTCATACGGGCCGTCAAAGTTTCACAGTCAAGTTGTTCAGGGAAAGTTTAGACAAGTGCGCGTGCGAGAGTGTGTGTGTGTGTGTGCATCTTCTTCACACCTTCAGAACGGCATCTGAATTTGTATATAAAGGAATAAAGCAGCCGGCAGCATTCCTGACAAACAAAGACGTCTGGACATGTTGATAGAGACAAAGTGGGTTTAAGTGTGAGAACGTGCGTTAGGATGTGTAAGCGTGTGTGTGTGTCTGATGGGCGGAAAAAAAAGAAGAAAAAATTCTGTGCTGTAAAGAGAATAAAGGTAGCTTCTCTTTCATATACAGTATATATATAATACACATAAATATATCAATATACATTATACGTTATATGATTACAATTACAGCCAGAGATGTTGCACGCGTCTTTGCACATTCATGAGAATTAAGATGGTGGACAGAATGAACCTCGTAGAGAATCGTACAGAATTTGGTCTTTGTAAAAGTTATTAGCAGGCGTGTAAGTATCTAGTCGTATGAACTAGACGGATTTTTAACCAGTTCAATTCTTAATGGTGATTAATGGATTAATGATTAATCACTAGCGCCTCTCCCAGTCATAATGTATATTTCTGTTGTTGGCTAAACACAGACGACGTACACAAATAACCTTTACATAGCAAACTCTTTATTTAAATCGATTTTATTTTTCTACTACATTCCCTCCAGCTTGGCCGAACCGTCTCTCCGTCCCTTTACCCTCTAATTTCTGACCAGTTCAACATCTTACGCTCTTTAATATGATCCATTTTTCTTTTCGGTCAATTCCTCCCTTTTAATTCTGCATTTTTTGCCAGCGTTCTACTCCCTGCTTTTCTGTTTCTGCTTCATTTCTTCTTTTTTTGTTCTTCACATGGATTTTTTTTAATTTTATTTGGTCAATTATATGACGTGGGTTAGAGACCAGAAGCCAAAAATTGAGGAAAAATAAAAACTCATATTGTGGCTTTCATATTTATCTTCTCCATTACTTAAAGTAAAGTTCGCTTTCGGCTTGGCCCTATTAATTAAAAAAGAAGTAAAACAACCAAACGCCGGCTAAGTTTCGTGCACCACTGGGAGCCGTTCAAAACTTCTTTGTGTCCGTGGAAAGCCAAGCGAAGTGAGTTAAAGTATTTTTACTGTGTAAAAATTTGTACAACTGTGTGTCCCCTTTATGTTAGCAAGAATAAACGGAAGTCATTTTAGTTTCATTTATAATGCAGCCGGTGCTGTGAGGATTCATAAATTAAAGTTAAGTAAGGTTTAATGTCTATTTATGTCATATTTTACTTACTATTTTTACTTAAACTTTTTACTTCATATGTAAAAATCTGATTGTAGTGTTGGAAATCTGATTGTAGTGTTGGAAATTGTATTAGTAATATTTGTGGGTGGCTAGAATGTATTATCGGCATTTACATACTGTATACTGTACACTACCATTCAAAAGTTTGGGGTCACTTGCAAATTTCTTTGTTTTTGTTTAGTGATTTATTTTCTACATTCT
>JAQQZT010000039.1:30881824-30892944 GCA_030068275.1 Clarias platycephalus
ATATCAACTGTTCAAAGGAGATTAATGCATTTTTTGGACGCCTTCAGCATTCCTTTACAATGTAGAAAGAAATAAAACTCAGGAACCATCATGGAGTTAGAAAGTGTTCTAAAACTTTTGAACAGTAGTGTATATTTTCTATGGGAAAATGCATTTCGCAATACAAAATTTCGCCTTAAGAACTCGCCTCTAAAATTGTTATGCCGAGGTACCGCTGTAATTTAATAAGTAAAAGAAACAAAGTTCCAGCTTTACCTCATGACCGACACGGTAGACTCAGTGCGAGTCAGTACTACAGAAACGACAGTGTACAGTATTAGAACGAATGCACTGAACACTTTCTGACCGATCAGAACTGAGAATCTCTTAAAGTGACGACAATAAACCTGTACCTTTCTGCTTCTTCTTGAACTTGTATTTCATTTCAGCCGGCGAACCCCATTTTCTCCTCCTTCTCTTCCCATCCATCTTTCACTACCTTCACTCCATAATAGCCTGTGCTCCCTTCATGCCGGCTGATCCGTTTGCCTGCGTTTATCCCGTCTATCCCCTAACCTCTATCCCTTGCACGTCTAACACTGCTTTACCTGCCACTTTTAAATTCTATTCCTTTTTTTTTTTAACTCTCTACCTGCTTTGTCTCTTTTTCTGATCCCCTTTACTTCTTTAAGTTCACCCCATCATGCTTTTCGCCCCCTTCATGCTGAGTGTCCTTCTTCCTCCACTTATCCTGTCTAGCCCTTAACCCCTTCTCCCTCACTCACTCTTGCTTTGTTTAATCGCAAGATTTCTACAGTAATTCTGTACTTTTGCCCACTCACCTCTCTCCCTCTCCCTCTCTCTCGCTGCATCATTCTGCCTGTCCTTTCTATCCTGTTTATCCTTTAACCCAGTATCACCCTGCTTACCCGTCCATCCCTCACTCTTCGTCTGCTTTATTCAAATTCGATATTTGACCAGAACTCATTCTTTTATTTATTTATTTATTTATTTATTTATTTTTTACCTGCTGATTTCTAACACAACTTTTTTTTTAATTCCCTATCCCACCCCCTCCACCTAGCTACCCAAACCCACCAGCCCCCCTTCGCTCTTTACCTTTATCAGTCGGCTCCCATCCTAGGCGGTCGAGGCGAGAATCAATCAGAGTCGACTTGCTCTGTGCTTATCTCTGCCCTTCTCTGATTGATTCTGCTCGTTAGCTATAATTTGACGCTCTGTCCCATCTTCTCTGGAGCAAATTAAATCGCTACAGAGTCGAAAGTGTGCCAAGTGCTGCTCTGCTGGAGTAGTGGTATGTGTGTGTGTGTGTGTGTGTGTGTGTGTGTGTATGTGCCTACAAACTGATGTGTGTGTGTGTGTGCTTGACTAGATATGACTAATGGGAAGTGACAGACACTTGATGTGGGACTAAAGACGCTACTGGTGAATACTGTGTGTGTGTGAGTGTGTGTGTGTCAGTGGTCTCCAGAACAGACGTCACCTCTGAAACCTTATGGAACTGGAATACCTACAGTATGGAAAAATCATTTTAAAAAGCGCAGGCCGCATTTTATGATCGCACAGTTTGCAGTAGAAAAAAACAACACCACCACAATGCTAGAAGTGCATTAAAAGGTTTTCATGTACTGTAAATCGAAATGCACAGTGTGAGAGCGCCTCCTGCCCTTCGGCTGACTTAACAATGTCCCGTCTCCGTACATACTCTGAACTTAAGATGCATACGGAGTACCTGCTCCTCTTGAATAAACTTCTGGTTAAAAAGCAGTTTATGCAGTGTGTTGGAAGGCTTTCTTGTGTAACGGGCTCCTGCTATGCAACAGAAAGCTCAGTAATTGGAAAGGTGCGTCCTGCTTGATCGATAGCTCGTTACCAGCCAGCGGCGTATCTTCTCAGCAAACTTTAAATGCTGAGATAAGTATCTCGAAAAAGTTTGTGGCACCAGATGAGGTTAATTACTGACAGCTGCTTGTTGGGATAAAAGAAGTCTTACAAGTGCCTGCTTTTATGCACGTTACGCTTTACAATAAATAAGGACGTAAGCTGGGATATAATAGAGACAGAAATATACAGTAACATGAAACAATTTTTTAAAAATATATCATCTCATGTGCCTCTTTCACTGCAGTAAAGTGCTGCAATGTTTAGAAAAGTAATACATTAAGGCTTTTTTTTTTTTTTTTTCATTAATGACATTTTTGCTTTTGTCTCACCTCGTCCTTGTCCTCCACTTGTATGGACAGCGGCAGCGCGAACCCTACTTGTGCCAGCTCAGTGATGCGCACCCGATACTCGGAGCTGTTGAACTTGGGTGCGTTGTCGTTCTTGTCGATGAGGAGGATGGTGAAGGACGTGAGGACGGTCGCCGAGGACGGCGTGCGGTCTTCGTTCAGCTCGGTGGCCTACAAACAGAAATAGAGGAAAAGCGGACAAACTTCTAGTCTGTAGACATCTATAGAAGACATACTGTACATGCTACAGGACGTATCTACATACAGTACATACTGTACAGCAGAATGTTTCCCCCGAGGGGAACCGAAGAACCCTGGGTTGTTTTAGGAACGTATCCAGTACGCTGGATACTGCATCGCTTCAGGTCCGTCCACTGGCATTCGTTTTTTTTTTTTTTTTTTTTGCCAGGAAATGTAACGAAATCCAACTCCCAGCGTGCCTCAGGAGCCGCTCTGCCTTCTCAGCGCTCCGTCTAGCAGCTCGCAGCTCGTTCCCAGCTAATTAGAGACTCGCTATAACTTTAACATAAACAAGTCGTCTTCACTCAGCAGAGCATGCAGCGTGTGCTCTCGCTCCAACAACACTAAACGCCGTTTCGTTTTCTTTCTTTAATCTGTTTTGATGTTGTTTATTCAATTTAGATCTAGTCTTGAGTTTAGCGTTGTCTCTCCTTATATTATAGTCTGGCATTTAAAAAAAAAGATTAACATGTTAATCCGAGTGAGGAGGTGTCAGAATGTGATGCACTTTGCTTCTGAATCCATCCATTATGTTTTGCATAAGATCTGGGAATACTTGCAGCTTGAGGGATGCGTGCCAATCAGATACCAGTACATACCAGTAGCGTATTTCTGTAATGTGCTGATTAATATACTGTCTTTTATCACAACTTTCTTTTTAATCTAACATTTTGAATTTACTGTTCAAGAGCTAACAGTTTATTACATTTTTCGACACGCTTTCACTGAAGTTGTCTAACAAATGAGTAAATGCAAGACTGAAAAAAAAAAAAAGATTTAGTTTCTTTATCGCAAGTCACCGTATGTCAACCGATCACAGCAACAATATGTGAAGCCGTGAATCTTTTTAATACGGCCTACAGAATGAGGGATTGCGCGACCGGAGGAACGATCCGAACGAAAGGATGGATCAATCGCGGCGGTGCATGAAAGGTCGCTCCTCAATCTCACCCTCATGGTCCTTTTATTAGATAAGCAGGGAAAGAAAAAGATGAGTGGGGTTAAACAAGGGCCAGTGCAGAGAAACACACAAACGCAATGAGATTTGAGCGCGACTCCAATCAGCAGGGAAACAATCACTCGCTCTGGTGCGGTTTTTCCTCTCTCTCTAAGGGGATATAATGAAAACGAAATACACTCTATTCGCTGAGCGAGGGACTGGGGGGGTAATTTGATGAGACGTTAGCGCGAGCTCGTAATCATAGAATGTCAGGGTTTAACCCTTTCTCTAATTCCCGATTCCTATGAATGCGGTGACCTCGAGTGCAGCGCCTCCTGCCCCATCTGAGCATCATGAAGTTGAGAAATTAGTTTTATTACCTTCGCACTCGAAATCAATATTCGCGCCAACAAGAGAAGCTGAATAGAAAGAAAAAAAAAGGAAAAAAAAAAAAAGAGCGGGAATGAGGCAATGCGAAAAAGAGAAAAGGAGTGGAAGAAAATCTATAACTTATGAATATGTTTTTGGAGAGCGTGTCCGGCGCTACTTTGGTGGGATCATTGATTTTAATTAAGAAGAGAGACTTTGCTAGGAGTGTGTGGGGGAATTCGCGATCGGCAACGCGCTACGAGTGTTGAGCGCCAAATCGCGCGTCGTGCCATATATGATTACCGCATGTGCTATGATTACTATAGATTCCTGTAGGTAGTTACTAGAGTGTAAATGTACTTTCAGAGTCTCACAAATACCATTTTAAAGTATTACACTAATTCAGATAATAAATATTATATAGTCAAAATATGAATGCATATAATTAGTCAAATCACTTTTTAAATATACAACAGCTTAAAATTAGACAACAGCTCGTTCCGGCTGGGCAATCTGATTGGACGAGAGGCATTCCACGAGTGGTGATAATACGGTCAAACCAGAAATTATTCACACACCTGGCAAATTTTTTTTTTATTCAACCAGCAAGTTTTTTTTTTTTCTTTTGACTGGAAATGACACAGGCGTCTATCAAAAGATAACAAGATGATGTACAAGAGGCAAAAAAATATTTCTCAGCTTTTATTTACATTTGAACAAAAAGTCCAAAATTATTGACTGTGACAGTTTGCAAAGGGTATGAATAATTTTGCACATGCCACTTTTTGTTCAAATGTAAATAAAAGCTGAGAAATATTTTTTTGCCTCTTGGACATCATCTTGTTATCTTTTGATAGACGCCTGTGTCATTTCCAGTCAAAAAAAAAAAAAAACTTGCTGGTTGAATAAAAGTAACTTTAAGTCAGAATTTGCCAGGGATATGAATAATTTCGGGCTTGACTGTAGATGGTAACAGCATTGGGATGTTTAACTTTGGGTGAAAGTACTGTAGGTCTGTACAGTCCGTAGTACTGAGGGGAGAGCAGCTGCCTGCCAAAACCCACATTCAAAACCAGCAGCACTTTCAGCAAGAAAACACGATAATGTTAACACAAGGCTGAATTCCAAGTCACTACTTGCTGTGTGGGCCAAGAGATTGTACCCTTACCCAGCTCACTGGGATTTACAGTAACCCCTGAACCCGGAAGTTAACAGAGCTGATATTCTAAAGTGGAATAAGTTTTACAGGACTGTCCACCATCTCCACGGTTTATCTTCCTCACCTTTTGGGTAAACAGTAAAAATATCATTTTAAAACTACTTTCACTCCTATTAATTACACTAGCTGTCGGTCGCTAACTGTAAGTCGCTGGCACAGCCCGAGTGCCAAAGGTATCAAAGCCCGTTCAGATATTCATCACTACAGCACTCGCGCTCATGTGATATTACTTAATTAAACTCACCAGGGCTCACCAAAACTAACTGGGTAACTGTTTTTCTGGACAGTTCTGTATTACAGTATCTATCTAAAAAGTCTGTCAAATTTTGCGTTAGCTTTAACACAACAAATGCTGAAATGTCTGAATAGTGCAGCATAAAAAAGAAACACCATATGGCAACAGCATATGCCTTTAATAACTGCACTGTTAAGAGTCCATAAGCAAAGCAAGTGACAGGATACTTAAAAAATCGGCTAGGGTTTTAACATTAATGCGAGAGAGGTATAAATATAGTCTTATATCCTATATTTGGCTAAATAGCACGGAATCGAAGCATGTGGTGTCGCGAGTGCCAGCAGCTCAGTGTTAATTCGAGATGAGCTGCCAAAGACGTGACTAAATGACTCGTTTAAAATCGTTCTTTTAAAGTCGATGAAAGACAAGGCAGAAAGAAAGAGTTCATACAGTACACACCCCCATAGCCTACACCAAGCAACAGTAAGTCTCTATTACTCTATTAAGTGTCTATTAGGGCTTAGTGGAACACATACGCGCACGCACACATGCTACCTTTAACTTTTGAGAAAAGTGAGTGTCAGTAGGGTATAAATTGTTCTCTGTCTCTCTCTCTCTCTCTGTCTCAGCGTGCTCTTAATGAATACAAACCCGATGTGAATATTAGCTCGTTCATACGTAACTGTTCAAAATGACTTACAGTAAGTGGACATTTATAAACTACTCTTTAGGCACAACACACTTCATAATTCCTGCAATCTGCTCTCCATTAACATCAGCACCGAGAACGTTTCCATCATGTCCCTGTCCGTACGAAAAGACTATACATCAGCCTGAGAGAAACATTCCTAAGTGGAAGAGTGGAAACAAGGCTTTTATTATGCACCATGTCGTTTCATTATACACACATTATATCTTTGGGCCTCTGGGAGACTGGGGTAGTTTCAATCTTTCTTGTGGTGTTTGTCATTTTCAATCAACAGCACTGATTAGCACTATCGACTACCAATCGATTTTAATTGACAAAGTGAATCGTCCTGAGACTGTTTTCCACATGTAAACATACTCACACACACACACACACACACACACACACACATACACACACACAAACCTTGACTGTGAGTGAGAAGCCTGAAGCGTAGAGAGGGTTCTCTCGGTCCAGGCGGCCGTTCACCGTCAAAGATCCGCTGATGTAGTCCAAAGCAAACACGCTGTTGGTGTTACCTGAGGGACAGAAAGAAACCAGAACACACAGAGGGACAAAAATTAATAGAAGTAGAAAATAAAAAATGTTTTGAATTTGCCACTGAACACCAAACTCAAAGAAAAAGCTTGCCTTTTCTCTCATTTGTAAGTTTTTTCTTTTTTTTTTTAAAGGAAAAATGTATATTCTTAAAAAGGCAGCAATTTTATGTGCTTCTAAGCATTTCAACATGAAAAAAAAAACTCTGAACTTTCCATGAAGCACTGTTACCCTAACTGGCTCCATTATTTAAAAAAGAAATAATAATAAATAAAAAGAAAAGAAAGAAAGACTATGCCACAATACTCTTACAGGGAGGACGGAAGTCTAAGAGAAAAGCAGACCAAATGTATCTCTAAAGGAGCAGAGTTGAGAGAAGATGTTCAGAGGAAAAGAGATTAGATGTTTGGGGTCTGTCAATCGCTAAGCTGGAGACTCGACAAAACGTGGAAAAAGGTTCTCTGTCATGAGGAGATCAAAACTCAAACCTTCTGATATAGGTATAAAGTGCTACTTTTGTGAGAAGCTCGTTGCTTTGAGAACTGTATCCACACGGTGAAACATGGGGGTGGTAGCATCGTGTTGAGACTAGGCACTGATCTCCTCGATGGCTTCTCTGACTAATGTCCCCTTTAACTGGCGTTTTATTCATTTCTCATGCTTTTCATGTCTTAGTGCAGTCTTGGTGTTTAACATAATGGTTGACATCCACTACAGTACAGTATGTTGCATTACCGCCACCTTCTGGTCTTGATTTCACTTATCGTCCTTTCAGTTTAAATCCTCATCCCGTCGCCCTTAATACTAATGTCTTTTTTTTTCTCCTTTACGATATTTTCGCATGTTCTTTACAAAACTCAGTTTTTTCAGTAGCGGATGTAAGATTACAGTATGTGACACATTACCTGCTTATTGCTCTAGAACCGCTTTTTGTGGCTGACTACTAAAGTAATTCCACCTGTTACATTTAGTTTTTTTGACATTTATGCAAACTACAGTTTTTATGTAAACTCCCATTCATACATAGACATCAAGATTATGTCATGATTCATGATATCATAAAAATCCATCTCATTTTCATGCAGTCGCACTGCAAATGTTTATGAACACCAAACATCCAGCACAAGCACAGCTACAGTAATCATAATTAATTGGTATATTACAATTACCTACCCGCTACCTGACCAACATATTGAGTGGAAGAGTCCTGGACCTCCTTAATCACAGACATCATTAGCGTTGATAAAAACCTAAATAAGGTCACCACCTGGGAGATCATACAGTACAGTTGGTCTCTTAAGGTCTCAGATAAATCAGCATTAATAGCATGAAGGGCTCACTCTCCTGCCTCACAGTATTCAGTGCAGCCACTGGCGTCATTTGTAACGTTTTAATTCTGTAGTCTCGTACTGTACACCAGGACTTTTTTTTTTTCTCCCCAGACGTCTTGGTAATTACTCTATAATACAATTGTGTCTATTTCAATTTTCCACTGAGGATGATATTTAAGCAAGTTGTTTCCACGCTTCTGGACTCTGCCCACTACACGCTAATTATTCACCGTACGGAGAAGGAACTAAGTGCACTTTCCCTGTTCTGCTGCTGCTCACACCTCATCTCCTTATCCTCCTTGTCCTCGTTCCCTCCCGCATTCCTCTCATCTCTTCATCCGGTAATCGTTTTCGATGGCAGCTCAAGTCAGAGCAATTGTTATGCTAAATTGGACATGACAAAATCATTTTGTCGAAGCGCCGCTACCGAATTGAGACTGTGCGCATTAGAGCATGCACGGATTCATGCATTTCAATCCAAATTGCCACCATTGTGCGATGGGAAACCCAACAGACCAAGGATTGTGGAAATTCTTGTGTGTGTGTGTGTGTGTGTGAGTGTCTATGAGAAAGAGAGAGAGTGAGAGAGAGACTGAATGTGTGCTAAATATCTACTGCACATTCTTAGCACCCTTGGCCTGGTCACTGGGTTTTAAAAATGAGGATGGTTGACCCCAAACAACAGTCATGAGGCATTAAAACAAAATAATTAGGAAACCCTGGCAAGGAGAACATGAGCTTTGGCTGAGGGCAAGGTGGTGATGCACACCGCTGGTTACAGCAAAAGCACAGAGAACACTACAGTAGCAAGGCATCTAGTTTGCGAGCCACCAGTCAATGATGGTTTGTTCAGGTGCCGTTTTAAGATTTGCATGGTATTCTAATAAAATAGCAAACACGTGCATTTCTACATGCAATTGCTGTAATTAAAAGCTGCTGTATGATTAGCGCTGCTAGTATAAATTGCTCAGGCGTCAGTTCCAGCGTTCAATCCTAAAATAATGACATTTGGTTCATGTTGTCAATGCTTCTCGGATCTACAGTATTATGAACCGATCAGCCGTAACATGAAACATTAACATTAAAACCAACTAGGTTTTGGTTCCCCTTGTGCCACTGAGGCGGCCCGGTCTCGATGGGCCCCATGTGCGGCAGGTTGTAGTGCACTGAGAGTTCTAGTGCCTTTCTATCGTGGCCAACATTTACATTTTTGGGTGAGCCTTGGGTGCCCACGATCATGTCACCAGTTTACTGCTGTACAATTGGTGATGAACGTCATTCAGCGGTGTTGATGTCATGGCTGATCCGTGTATATGTAAACATCAAAAAGACACAATGACAGCAGATAATTAGGGATTTTTTTAAAAACTGTGATACGGCTTTTGCACACAGCTGTATAATTAACATCATTTCATACTCCGACTAATCTCCCGCCATAGCGGCTGATTCAATAGGCTGTTCTTATCCTGATAACACACTGACACCAGTAGCTCCAAGGTTACCAGTGAAATGACCCAACTCTGCCCTCTGATCCGAGCTCTGACACTTATAAACCCCCCCCCCACCCCACCCATACAGTGCCTGTGTGCCCGGTGCGTGTGCAGGAGCAGTGAAATCATTGCCAGTCCCAGTCCGTCGTCTCAGCTGCTAAGCCTAGCTCGTTGCTAGTGGCAGCGTTTAGCAGCCCTCCTCCGCTATCTCTGCGCAGCAGACCGATTTACTACACGAGCCACTCCGTCAACCCTGATCTCAGACAGTCTAACACGGCAGCGTTAATTAGCCTACAGTTACGGGTTAGCAAATGTGCATGGCCGATAGTGATGCTCAGCTGCATTTATCAAGTCAGCCAAGCAACAAATTAGTGGACACGTGATGACTTTCATTACAGCGCCGCTGGAGAATAGAGCTGTATACACGGACACCACATAACAAAATGCGACCAGGGAAGATGGAAGTGCTGGATTGGACTGATTTGTTTTTGTTTTTTGCTATGAATATAAAAGCTATATATTGGCAAATAAAAAAAGACCAAAGCATTTAAGAGCATCAACTAGCTCCAACCTTATTGTTTTTTGATGGATTTTTATAATGACTCATATGGTTTGTGATTTCTCACAGTTGATAACTTGAAAGTCAATCTGGCTCAGAGCAACAGCCCTTGAAGTGTTATTGACCTTGCTTAATATCTCAAGTCTTCTTGCTGCCTCATGTGATGTCTAAGTCTGATCCTGACACGATTCTACCGCTGTAGATCTTCTCACCCTCCAGCCCTGCCTGATTAATCCTGACGCTTGGAGCCTTCGCTCTTTTGACTCACCTTTTACAGCTGTGGATTGTCCCATGTGGATACCATGATGAGTTCCCCCTGAGTCTCACTCATTTAAACACTGTCCAGCTGCTGTAATCAAAAAGACTTTGCCCAGGATTTTTCCTTTTCGGCATACTTACTGTAGTACGGTTTATCTTTACAGCACAAAGTTGCAGAAGAATTTTTAGTAATTGTAATAACTACAATCTGGTGTCATGTGCTCCCTAGTCAATCTTTTTCCTCTGAAGTTTTCTTCTTAATGTCGTTTCAAGGTGTTTTTTTTCTTGCTCATTATTGATCTAAATGTACATCTGGATTTATGTAATCCTGCTTGGTGTTAAACTTTATTATTGAACCCTGTCCTCTGCTCCCGCACCTGTTGGATCCTGTAAACACTCATGACTACTTCGGCAAAACCCACTAGATGGCTCTGTTAGTATCCACTTGCAATTTCTTCTAATGAATTGTCATTAGAAGGCATTAAATAGAAGAAAACTAGGAGTTTAAGAGTTAAAGACTGTTAAGAGTGTTTTTTTAAACCATTAATGTCATCAGCAGCGAGGCAACAATGTGACCTGAAGGTAGGGTTACCACTTTTAATACAAAAAATAAGGGACGCATAATGCAGCGGGTGCCAAGACCACAGTGATCACAAGCCCAATGGCATGCCAGTGGTGGTAAATCGCAACTTAAACTATGTTTTATATATTTATATATTTTATATATATACTGTATATACTAATGAACCTAATTTTAAAGGGTGGTATTCATAACAGATTAATTAATTAATTAATTAATTAATTAATTAATTAATACTTTTGATAATAATAACACTGTCATTACCATGTCTGCTTCGGGAGAGACTTGGGATACGAAGAACTGTCTGTCTGTGCTTTGATTTTTGTGAGCTCTGTCATTGCGGGGATGCTGCTCTCCGGAGGCATGTTGTCGCACGTCTGACAGACCACCATGAGCCACAGAGAACGCTCTCCGACAAATTG
>JAQQZT010000039.1:30899181-30915123 GCA_030068275.1 Clarias platycephalus
CATTCAGTTTGGAGTTCAGGAGATTGTCTTGACCAGGACCACACCCCTAAATGCATTGAAGCAACTGCCATGTGATTCGTTGATTAGATAATTGCATTAATGAGAAATTGAACAGGTGTTCCTAATAATCCTTTAGGTGAGTGTATACGGTATATATACCCATTTATGTACATCTATAACTTATCAGATTAAATAAGGGTCCCCGTCTTTATTTAATCTGAAAAGTTACTAAATGTTGTTAAATTACTGTGTAAAGTGTTTTGTCTACAACAAATGTACAGTGTTTTATGTTGGTCTGTACTCTGAGAGCCACAAGCAGCCGGAATCAAATTCCTTGGTGGCGTGAGGGTCAACTTACTTGGCGATTAAAAAAACGATTCTGATTTGTCAGGTGAGCAAAAATATTGGAACACATAAAATATGAGGGTTTTTCTTGTTTGTTTCCCATGTGTGTCCTGTTAGCATGACTATTTAGACAAATATTATTATTTAAGTAAGAATGTCTACTCCTGGTACCAGCCACGTGTTTTAACTGTGAACTGTAAAATGCTGTTTAAAAAAAAAAGGATAAACAAACATGAAGACCAGAGAGATCTAAGACCAGAGAAAATCACGGTTTAAATTTAAAAAGTGTTTGAAAAACACTTTGAGGGCATAAATAAAGAGGCTACAGCACAAGCCTAAGAAGAAAAAAAAACATATTATAATTTGAAAATAAAAATACAAAAATTAACCAGGACTTTACCTACAGTAAAATTGCTGAAAAACGTCTTGCCAGCTATGATACAAAGTTGTCACAGCGGGGGTCAGTCCGAGTGCGCGTGATGACCCCTGTACACCACGAAAGCTCCTCCAACGCGCATGTGAACGTCAGAAGCTGCTGCAGATGTTATATAATCCTTGCGCATTTACTGTAGCTATCAAAATTTTTATATGTTTTTCTGCTTTTAGTTTAAAAAATTAAAAAATGGTTATTTGAACTGAAACAGATTAAACTAAGCACGCGCACTAGATCAAGGCCGTTTCTGAAAGGCTTTACTCAGGAGTGATGCAGCAGTGGATGAATTGGAAAAGAGGAAAATACAGCTGTGTGCGTCTGCCAAGATGTGGATTAAAAATGAAAGCTGTGTCTGTTTTAGTGATCACGATCAGAGAGAATCTTTGAGAGAGAGAGAGAAAGAGAGAGAGAGAGAGAAAGAGAGACTCTCTGCCACACAATTTATTAGTTGGGTCATAAGGCAACTCTCTACCCAGAACCCTCAGAGATCATCAAACCCAGGAGAGATAATCAAAGCCGTGGAGAAGACTATGATCTCTGACCAGTCGTTGTCTGTATTCTTGAGAGCAGTTCCACAGCTGATTAAACTTGTCATGAATCGTCTAAGCGTTTCTATGCATGTGACATGTTCATGCTCTACGTTTCTTGGTGTTGTAGCTGACGATGAGGCGTGACCTGTATGATTCTTGTACTGCTTCATACGTGGTGTAAAGTAAGAGCAGCTTTGGGGAAAAGGCTAGACATATTGTAGTAACAAGATTCCATTAAAGATAAGATAAAAAAAAAAAAGCTGGAACAGTTCTGCTCGGTTATCATACATGAATGCTTTCTGAGAAAAAGAATGGAAAAAGCGGATTTTCCAGATCACACACACGCTGCTGCCAGCAACAGTCACAGCTTACTGCCTCTAAATAGGCTACACAGAGCACGTGGCAAATGAGCCTCCTTGCGTGGTGTGTGTGTGTGTGTGTATGTGTGTGTGTGTGTGTGTATATTGATGTTCATGTGTGTGTGTAGGATTAGTGCAGCTATCAGGACCGAGTCCAGTTCTCCTCTAGCTAATTGAAAAGCTGCAGAGTGGTTAGATAAAGATCCTGTAGAAGAACATGACAGCGCTAAAGCTGTGTTACACTTATAAGCCTGCCAGATGGACAAGAGGGTGTAACGATGTAATGAATGTCTCTGTGTGTGTGTGTGTGTGTGTATATACTGTTTGTGTGTTGGCTGTTTAGATGAGAAATGGCGAGATGTCTTTGACTAGAAAAGCACAAACATTCCTTTGACCTAAACACACACCCTGGGACACCACGGATGGCCCAACACAGGGAACAAGCACACACACACACACACACTCAACCATACACTACAGGCAATTTGGAAACAGTAATCAGCCTACGCTGCAAGTCTTTGGAAACACACCAAGCAAACATGCACACTGCCGGCACACTGACCAGATGCGAGGTTCAGATCCCTGACCCTGGAGGCGAACGTGCTAATCATTAAAACGCCATGCCACCTCAATGCAAAACTTTTTAAATTGTTTTTTATTTTAGTTGTGGCTGCATTTACTTTCCATAAATTAACACTAATACACCATTAAGAAGCATGTTTCTCCTTTTTGTTTATTACACGTTATCAGGCACGCAGTTGCTCCTGGACAGACGTATAGTTTCACCAAAAGTCAATATTTAGAGCCTTGCTATACAGTACGTGACTTAAGTTTGATTTACTCAGCCCTGTGCAGATGTCTTGAGAAACCCCTGATTTCTTTAGATTAAATCTAATGCTGTAGATTAAAGGAACAGGAACAAATGTTTTATTGCGACAGGCTGCAAAGTGCCTCAAGATACCATTTTAAAACCTCAGCAGCAGCCTCATTTCCCCTCTCATCTGGTACAACCACTTAGCATTCAGCATCAGCAGTATACTAATCACCGACCCTGATCATCTGCCATCCTCTGCAGCTGTTTCTCACTAGTTCATGCCTTAAGTTAGATAAAAGTTTTTTTTTCTTCTTCTTTTTTTACACCATAGGTCACTGTGGGACAGGGACTGGACGGAAAATGAAACTTCACCTATATAAATAAAAGGCAGGTTTTGCCTGTACATTGGTCAAAACTCGCTCTTTCAATGATACAGTATCTTTACGTTTCATACATTGGAGGACCTGAAACCAGTCTGTCAAATTCCGTCTGTCTCTCCAGCGAGATTTTGTCACAGCATGATGCAAAACTAGCTGCACAGAATTTAATGAAACTTTGCCAGTCCTTCGGTATTTGCCTGAAGTTAAACTTGCAGCATGAATTCGATCAAAATGTTAAGTAGAAGTGAAGTCATGAGTAGTTTTGTGCCAGATTATGTCACAGCTTTTTTTTTTTTGGACGAATACAGCGCTTTTTCCCTCGAGGAAGGCGTAGATGACGCGTCACTAAATTGAGCCTTTCAACGCAATAGTTTACAAATTTAAAGAACACACACACACACATACTGTATATACTGTACATATATGTATATATTTTGTGTTCTTTAAATTTGTAGTAGATTTATTAACTGAAATAAATGAAACTAAATGCCCATAATTAAAACATTGTCAGGACGTGCTACTGCGTCCGCAGATATCGTTGTCATTCAGCCAAGGCTTGTGTTTTTGCATTATTATAAGAATGAAATGCAGTAGGCTGTTATGATCATCATAATCTTCTTTAATAAATAATGACCCCTGCTGTACCACCGTTGGCAAAACCGTATGAAATACAAGTGAAACATTAAACGAATTAACAATCACAGTACTAAAATTAGAGTACAAATTTTGAATTTAAATTAAATATATGCGTTCCTTATTTGCATCAAATTTAAGCAAAGCGTATAGCCAGAAAACAGACTGGATGACAGACAGAAAACGTTTGCCAGATTAACGTGCAAAAACTATATAGTAAAACTACAGTATATAAGCTACATAGCCTGTATAAGACTCTACTTTTATTTACGTGCACTCACAATGACGAAAAAACGTTATGATTTTGTTAAATAAAGAAAGTAAACAGGGTGCGCTATTCTGTATTGTTTTTTCGGTGACATTCTGGTTGTCTACTTACTGTACAAGCCGCCACAATCCTCAATATTGGGATATATACTGCGTATACTATGAAAACTGAACCTTGCGCCATAAATTTACATCAAAATGTTGAGTCGAAGTGAAGTTATAAGCGGTTATGTGCCAGATGCTGATCAGCTTATTTTTAGCTTTAACTCTTTACCTTTACCGTTGACCAAGTACTTCCGCTAGTTAGAAATACAAGAAATTATTCTTAGTTTTTTGTGGGTTATTTTGGAAGCAAAACTTTTTTGGCTGAAGACTTTTGCATGGTTCTGTATGTCTGAGTGCACGTTTTTTCTCTATGTCTTCATCATCATCATCACCACTCCAGTGTTCTAATCAGCAACAGTTTAATCAAGTGTCACATCGATGTGGTTGGCTGGTTATTTTAGGTTAGTGGACTGTTTCTCTACCCACCTGATGCCTGTGATTGACGATGAAGGTCTCTTTAATTGACAGCAACAAGTGTAACTCCTTACCACCTGGAGAGCAGAGCCAATTACATTCACATAGACTCCAGGTCATAAATAGCTCTGGCATTATTAAGATCTGATCTGCCAAAGATCAACAGGAAACCCAGATACATTACTGTTATGTTAAAATGTTTGCTAATTTAGCTATAACTCTTGATATTCAAATGCCTTTTTAAGGTGGTTAAAAATGTCATTCAAGTGGCTTCACATCTTGAATGGCATCATATGAAAGTACAGTAGGTGGTGTTTTCTCCTTCTGTGGTGCGGTATACTGTATGAACTGGAATCACTACAGTCAAGAAGACAGGACGTCCTAAACCCTGAACTCCCATGCCATGTCCTTATGACTCCATTCTTTTAAGCTTAACCCGAGCAGGAAGATGAACCCATCGTTCATGAATTCATGATATGGTAAAAAAAACACGATGGCCTTTTAAACGAGGCTGGGATTTGAACTGAGAATTACGTGGTCACTAGTGCAGAACTTGAACTGCTAAGATATCCCTCGCTATGCAAATTGCTTCCTGATGGGAGCTCAGAAGCTCAAATTCTCCTCTTATCTTCGTCTGGAGACCAGGCTGATTCCACTAGGCTTTACCGTTAGCCCTTAAGGCCACTGTAGCTGAAAGAGTTAGCAGGTTATCTGGGTGAGTTAAAAATTTTTTTGCATTCTCCTGTGGCACTCCATCATGTATTCATCGGACATGAGAGCACTTTGAAGACCCTTTCGAGACTGCCAAGAGGATGGACACACAAGTCACACATCTCTTATGGTTTTCTCCTTCTATCAGAACACACACACACACACGATCAGCACGGCCTGCGGTTTAAAAGAGCTCCGAGGGTCACAGCTGTGACATTGTGCCAGCACTACCATACTACGTCTCTCTCACACACTATTTTACTTTCACTTCTTTTTTTAAAGCTTTATTGGCACTCAGTAGAATGCCGGTAATACATTTTTCATTCAACAAATCCTTTAATCCAAAGTAATTTACAAGTGAACCTGAATCCAAACAAAACTCCTAAAGCTCTTAAAAGAAGCTGGTACACAAGTTTCAAATGATTCAGTTGTGTCAACTAGAGCTGCATGTTAAAGATAGTGATAATAAATAATAATCGGGATTATGTCATGTTTACTGTTGATGTGGACGACTTTGTGCTGTCGCTAATGGAACGCTCGTAAAATCATAAAAGAGGTGGAGCAAATATGCTGAAATGGCAAAATCCCATCCTTAGAACTAAACTACTGAAAAGGTCACTGTAATAGATTCTACACTGTGCATGGTGATGTATGTTGGACAGGGTCAAAGGTTACCTGTAGACACAGGTAACCATAACATGGGAATCCAGATCGCTCATAATGGAGGAGTAATCGCTGTAGATATTAACAAGTGTCATAAGTTCTTTGTAGCTAAATTGTTTAACTTGTAGACACTTCATGATCGGTCAGGATGAGTTTGTCACAGTTTGTAAGCAGGGGTCACAAGTGATTATATCATAATTTTAAGCACAGGTAAGTTTTATACAGTATGTTATGCATAGACGATTCGTAGTTGATTTAATGCATACCAAGAACCAATGAATCAAATGACATTAACCGTGGTGGTTTAGAGAACTTTAGAAAAAGAATGTAGGAAAGACCTATTAGTTAAAGCGAAGAAGGTGAGCACACTGTGTCTGTTTCTCTAAAAATTAAAGGTGTGTCTGTTACTTTAATAAACAGATGTGTGTATGCTGCGTCTATGCTCTAATGGCATTTCTTATAAAATATTATATACTGTATATAGAAAGAAAACTATTCATGTATATAAATATATAATGCAAAGTATAATATTATATAATGATAAAAAATAAATAGATAAAAATAAATTATTATTATACAAGTGTGCAGCTGTAGAGGATATTATGTAGAAGAAACATATCAGTACATTATTTACAGTTCGTAATAAATTAGACACAGTTTTGTCACATATTTAGCTTTTCCTAACTTGCTTGCCAAGTATTGAGTTTTTCACGGAAAAAAAAAAAAAAAAAAAAAAGAGAATCCATTATTATTGTTTCTCAAACCCTATTGATTTATATTTTGGCCAACAGAGGAGAAAATGAGTTTCATTTTCTATTTAGAATTGACTACAGCGCATACTCCAGCAAGTTTCCTTCTGTCTCTCTGTATCCCGTTACAATTACGCACACTTTTCCCTTTATTTTATGAATCACTGGTAAATCTTTCTGTGTATCTGATAATTATGATTCAGAATGGCTTGCTAAGTGCTTGGTTAGCATTTCAAAACAAAAATAATGACTCCTAAAGCTCCATAGCCATGACAGTACGGCATCACAAAGCTTTTAAAAGGATGTTTCGGATGTTTTTTTTTTTTTTTTTAAGTTTGCCTTAATTTAAAAAATGATTATCATCCCAAGAAATGCAAAGAGGTAAATTGGTAGTAAATACACACTAACTAGAAAGATACCAACTCAGTAGGACTGACGAAGCTGTATATGAATCTCAGCTGAACTTTTGAATGCATTTTTGCATGGAACGAGGGTTGTGGAATTTGGCCCTGATTACTTACATTGTATGTTCCCAGTGACAAACTTCAAAGGAAAGACAAAGCAGGAAAAACCACGAGGACCTGTTATTATAATGCACCTTTATGCACCTCGACTTGAAAAAAATCCAAATCATCCCTTGAATGCCATGAGTCAAATGCCAAAAAATAAAATAATTTTATTTAATTCTGTTCGCCTATGATGATGATTACCTTTGCATCAGGACCAACATTGGGTTTAGGATAACCAACACTTCCAAAATCCGGTCTTGCTTTAAGGCAAGGGAAGCAGGTGATTCCACCACCGCTTAACCATTTCCCTGATGCAGCTCAGTAGGTAAATACCAGGCTCGGTTGATGTGTCTTAGTGAGAAAATCACCAAAGTGTGCTTGGACCACAGCTCTTCCAGCACTGGAGTCTCCCCTCTGTTTCACCTACGGTTCAATACTCTTAGAGACGTTTTTCCACCTCGGATGCTGCAAAGCCGTCTCATAATGCTCTGAAGCAGACAGGAAGTACTTCCGAAATCAAGTGCAATACTACAAAAGTCCTTCAATGAGAGAAACGTTTACAAAAATAATAATAATAAATCATATTTAGCATTGATTTAATATGGGCATTTGATCCACTCTGAAGCACACTGAGTAGGTGATCACCAAGGTGATTATACACCAAACAGTTTATATCAACGACCTCTTAGCTGCATTCGGCGAGGAAAAAACGTGAGTCAGAGAGAAAGCAAGGGTGCTGTATATGCTAATCTGCACTCTCTAGCTCATTAACACGCATCGCCCCGGCAATTAAAAACCTATTTATCTTAATTACTCAACTAATAATACGAGTCCCTGAGGACACGCGCTCCCACAGAGGACACCCAGGAACAAACATGCACCCGTACGCATACACACACACACACACACACACACACACACACAATGAATGATGAAAAATGGGAACAAAATGATAGAGGGGCACTCACAGACACTCACATCATGATCCACATCCTATGATTATCATTAGAGCATCTGGCTGTAGCACGTGTGTGGGAAAGAGAGAGAGACGGAGAGACAGAGAGAGAGAGAGAGAGAGAGACGTACAGTAAAAGAAAATACAGTAATCCATATAATCTAATCTTCTAAGCACCTTTATAATAACCTTCCACATCAAAATCCCGAAATGGACAGATGCGTCTGCTGAAAGTGCCGCTGCAGCCAAACACTACAGTCTGTTAGTAACGTGTTTCTGTCAAAAGAAATATAACTGGTTTGAAATTTTTTTTTTTTAGAATTTTTTTTTTATTTGGTCTTTGAAGCAGCCTGGAAATTTGACAAAGGTTAAAAAAAAAAAAAAAAAACACTAAAAAAACAACTAAAACCTGTGCGTTTTCAGCACAAACGCTGCTACTCACTTGTTTTCCCAACAGTTTTTAGTTTGTGAATATAATGTGTTCAAGGTATCTCCCGCTTGTGAAATCTAACACACAGTCTTCTCAACCTTTAAGAAAAGCAGTAACTGCCTGATCCCCTGCTGATAAGGTGAAAACCTAAACCGCTGCATCGCTCACGAGAGCTCGGCTTTTATTATTTCTCCTGCTCATGGGTGCTGAGGATATTACCCAGGTTTCATATCAAGATCTCATGTACTGTACACTCGCCGGCCACTTCATGAGGTACTCCTGTTCAACTGCCTGTTAACGGCAAATATCTAATCAGCCAATCACATGGCAGGAACTCAATGCATTTAGGCATGTAGACACGGCCAAGACGATCTGTTGAAGTTCAAACCAGAGCATCACAATTAATGGGGAAGGAAGGTGATTTAAGTGACTTTGAAAGTGGCATGGTTGTTGGTTGTTGGTGGTTGGGGCTGGTCTGAGTATTTCCAATACAGCTGATCTACTAAGATTTTCAGACACAGCAATCTATAGGGTTTACAGAGAATGGTGTGAAAAAGAAAATAATATCCAGTTAGGACAGTTCTCTGGAGGAAAAAAATGCCTTATTTACTGTATGTCAGAGGTCAGAGGGGAACAGCAAAGCTGATTTGAGCTGATAGAAAAGCAACAGTAACTCAAATGTGTTGACGAGCATCTCTGAGAGCACTACACATCAAACTTTGAATCAGATGGGCTACAACACCGGGTGCTGCTCCGGTCAGCTAAGAACAGGAAACTGAGGCTACAATTGGCATAAGTTCAACAAAACTGGATAACAGAAGATGGAAAATGTTGCATCAGTCCATCCTGCCTCGTATCAACAATTCAGCCTGGTCTGGTGGTGGTGATGGTGTAATAGTGTGGGGGAGATTTTCTTGTTACAATTTGGACCAATGAGCACAAATTAAATAGTTTTCATTTGTTTAAATGGCACAGTTGCTGACCATGTCCATCCCTTTATGAGCACAGAATAACATGCCATGTCACAAAGCTACAATCATTGGAACATAAATTCACTGTACCGAAAGTTCACCGTACTCAAACGGCCTCCACAGTCAGCAGATCACAAATTAAACAGAGCGTCTTTGGGATGTGGTGGAACGCAAGATTCAAATCATGGATGGTTATTAGGGACCAAAATCTCTAAGAAATGTTTCCATTATCTTGTCTAATCTATACCACAAAGAATTACGGCAGGTCTGAAGGCAACAGGATCAGCCAGGTTACAGCGCCCTAGGAGCAGGTAGGGTTAAGGGCGTTGCGCAAGAGCTCAGTAGTGGCAACTTGGTGGTTCTTGGGCCTGAACCACCAGACCTTCAGTAACCCACAGTTTAACCATTTGAGTCACCACTGCCAGACTCAAAAGTGGGTCCAACCCAGTGCTTAATGAAGTGCCCAGTGTGTGCAGATCTCTGACATCTCTAATACTGATCCTTTGGTGACCAGAATCAGCTGGTCATCGCTTTGCAGGGAGGGAACGGCTTCAGGATGCTCACACTAATGATCGGAGTACAATTGATTTTGCTATTAGCATGTCTGTGTTTGGGGAAATTACATGTTGCTTTCAGTATGACACTCTCCTAATGGTTTGGTACGTCTGTTAAAGACGATGGAAGGGCACTTTTCTACTCCCTCTTTCTCTCTCTCTTTCTCCCTCTCTCTCACACACTCACTTCGATTTTCCTGTTGTATTCCAACTGGCGTAGTGCACAGGACCGGTTTATAATCTGAGCTCGGACCGATCCTACCTAGCATGAGAGTACAATCCCTGACCCCTTGACCATTTGATTGGATCCTTATTCACACCTACAGTATACCTGGCTGCTCTCATCTAAATTCTCCCAGTCTCCCCTTTTCTATCTCTTTATCCCGACATTCTCTCCATCCCTCATTTTAAGAGTGAGCAGTAACAGAAAAAAACCTGCTCTAAAATATTCCTAGCTACATCCAGAGAAAAGACACAAAGGATGCTCTCTCTCTCTCTTTCTCTCACCCATCTTACAAACAGATCACTCATAGAACAAAGCTCACATCCTTGTCTTCTTTTCTCTATACACTGTCTCCCTGTTTCCTCTTGAACTTTTTTTTATTTCCTAATCTGTGTCATGTTGATAGCAGTGAAAAGATGATGTTTAGACGTTTGTGCTTTTCGCGTTTGTTTTGGATTTATTTTGTAATGCGACCTTGAATATGACAACCTTTAATATATGGACTGAAAAAAAGACTTTACCCCCCAAAAAACTGAATCTGTAGCTCATCTAAGATAATGTCTCATGCAGGCATTTTTTCTCACAGTAACACATACACAGACATGTGCATACTGTACAGTAACTTCACAGCTTCCTTCACTGCGGAATGCTTTAAAAACTGCAAAGGGCTCCTTTAAATTTGTTTAAATCTTGATCATGCAGGACCATAACGTCCCAGTAAGTGTAAGTAAAACTTACGAATGAACCGTGCGATAAAAGTGACCCCAGTGCCTTACATTTTAATTAAAATAGCACAACACGCATGAATCCAGGGTAATCGTTACTGTATGTTTATGAGCTCGTGCTAACTTGTTCTGGCCGGGTTTATCAGCCGACACGCTCAGTTCCAGATGCCGGATATCATTCTCTCGCATAAACCACGCCAAACAGAGTGTGTTTGAAATGCACCAGCGCACCGTGTCCTTGAATGTGGACATTTGCAGCTACGTCACACTTATCAAATCCTTCATTCTGACTTGCGGTTTATCTGAAACCTAAATGCAGACCGGACAAAGTGAAGGATGGAGTGCATTCTGTATGAGCTGAGTGATAGGAGTAATGAGCATGATGTGTGAAATAGCAGGACTTTCCTGCAGCATTAAATCACTTGACCGGACTGAAAGAACAAACACATTCTTAACTCACTGGCTTAACCTCCTAACACAGCATGCGTCATATTAAAGAAGCGGGTTGTGAGTGTTAAAGCCGATCAGTGCCTGCAAGGTGAACTGTAATGAATAGCCTGACAACACTTCACCTCCTTTCAATCAACCCCAGTGAGTCCGTCGCAGCTGAGCGGCTCAGATTCGGTTAGGGTGCGGTGGGGCGGGGTGGAGTCGTGGTTGAAAACAAAATTACAACTTTAAAGGTAACTGTAAGCACGTGAAAGTGACAAAAATAGGTGATGTTGGAAAATCGCTGTGGTATACTGTACATATAAGTAGAGCTGTGAGATTTATTTGATTTTGTTGGTCGATCGGTCTGTTTTTGATTCAGAATTGAGTCATACACAATGTAACTTAAACGGTTACATTCTCTAAAATCAAGGAATACCTTAAAAATATCCTAAAAAACAGAAATACTACTCAAATACTCTGCTTTTGTAAGATTACCACTTCTTCTTCTGACTTTATGGTTGGTTGGTGCAATACTGCCATCTAATGGGCTGGAGTGTGGTGCAGATGATTTACAAAAAAAATGTAAACAATCAACAACACAAATTACACATTTGATACTTTTTGCAGTTTCTAATACTTCAAAACATATATAAAGTAAACATCAGTGCTTCTGAAACAAAATTAAAAAATCGCAATCGATTCGAATCAACATTCTACCTGTGGTTCACAGCTCCAGATAAAAGAGAAATATGTCAAATGTGTAAAAATCTGTCGAATCAGATAGCTTTACTCTAATATCTGCTGAAAAGATACATTCCAATCATATGTGTCATGGCCTATTGAACCTTCACATACAGTACTGCAATTTTGTCTTTTTTATCTACATAACAGTGTGACATGTAATGGTGCTCCTGGACCCAGCTTATTTTAAAAGGTTTCTCAACCACATATACACACACACACAAAAAAAAAAAGAATAAAAAAATTTTAAAAGAGAGAAAAAACATTTTAAAAAATTTATGCCGGTCTCCTGTTGCTGACGAGTTGACAGGTGGTGGTGGTGGTGTGCGTCTCAAGCTATTCAGACAGGCCTTTCACACTGACATTACTCAGAATCCAAGCGAAAGAAAGGAGAAATGTTATATGTAATAATTACTCTAATTAACACCCCTGCTTGTTCCTTTTGATTTGGCTGTGAAGTGAACAATGGGCAGAAACTTAGCTGATGTGGCTTTTCTTTTTAAGTTATTCCACTGTGGCATTTATGCATGAGTCAAATAAAAATGTCAAATCAAGATATAACATAGACGATAGGAGGACATTTTCTTGTATCTCTGCTGATGGTAGCTTAGACAGTTGCGCTGGTGTTCACTGTTCGCTTATTAGAAATGAGATTCAAAACAGTGAAATCAAATAAGTTTTGCCAGATTGACTTGAAATATAGACTTACACAAGTTGTTCAAGGGTATTACAGAAAGTATCGTGTGAACTTCAGAACTATGTCTGAACTGTAGGAACACAGACTGAATAACATTATATATTGATTATAAATATAGACCGCAAAGCTTAGGTCAATTTAATCCTAAAGTCATGAAAAGTCCAAGTCTAGGTACTGACTTCTGATGGTGGTATATCGCATACAGCAGTGCTCCAAGTGGAAATAATGTGTGTTGACATGCAGAGAAAAGTAGAATCTTAAATGTTACAATACCTACGTTCACATTACTGTAAAATGACTCAAGTATTACTTTTACCATAAAAAGATCTGAAAGTACAAATCTGATGTTTTTCACATTTCACATGCACAGACATTTTCCAGTGCAGCCCAAGATTGGATATTCGCCATGAGACAGAGAACAGTTAGATCGGAATTCATGCAAATGGCAGCACATGAGTTTCTTTTCAACTATGGAGAACAGACTGGAAGTGAGGAAGTGTTCAGTCTAAGGAAAAAATAAATGATTTAGTAGATATTTGGGGAAATGAGTTTGCTCAAGCAAAACTGGAGAGAACCTACAGAAATAGTGCAGTGTTAGAGATAATTTGACTCAGAAAAGACGTATCGATGTGTGCATGCATGCCGTTTCAGAGGACAGAGTCACATAAAAGTCACTCGAAATTAAGCTGAATTGTCACGCCATGTAAATCCGATCTGATCAAAAAATGTAACAATGTGGCTTGTAATGTGAATGCAACCTGACCTGAATTGAACAAGTGGCTTGTAATGTGAATGTAATCTGAACTGAACTGAACAAGTGGCTTGTAATGAGAACGTACTGTAATCTGAACTGAATTGAACAAGTGGTTTGTAATGTGAATGTAATCTGAACTGAACTGAACAAGTGGCTTGTAATGTGAACGTAATCTAAACTGAACTGAACAAGTGGCTTGTAAGAATCCGAATTATATTGAACAAGTGGCTTGTAATGTGAACGTAATCTGAACTGAATTGAACAAGTGGCTTGTAATGTGAACGTCATCTGAACTGAATTGAACAATGTGGTTTGTAATGTGAACGTAATCTGAACTAAATTGAACAAGTGGCTTGTAATGTGAACGTAATCTGAACTGAATTGAACAATGTGGTTTGTAATGTGAACGTAATCTGAACTGAATTGAACAATGTGGTTTGTAATGTGAACGTAATCTGAACTGAATTGAACAATGTGGCTTGTAATGTGAACGAAGCCAAAGAGTCATTTAAAATGTTGACCAAAACTCGGCGAAACAGCTAAACACTAATGTGGCAAGAAAGCAGAAAATCAGAACAGTACACAGTATCATCTACTGCAATGTAGACTTCGAATTAAACCATAGAGCTGTTCTAAAACCGTGACTTTTATTAAGACTGTCAAGAGATACATCTCTCATTGTATTTTAGTTTAGCTCTTCAGCCCTTTAACTATACTGAACAAATATTTAATGTAAAAAAATTTAAATGTGGAAAACAACAAACACCTGTTGGATGCAATCTACAGAAGTCACGTATTAAAAAAAGAATAGGAGTAAAATGTTTCGAATCTGATGTGAATTAATAATGAAATGTGATCAATAATTAATATTTTGCAATTTTTAAAAAAGATACGGTCTTTAGCAAATTTACCTTAATGCACTGTAATTCTGTAATAGGTTCCATAATAAAACAGCCTTTCTCTGGTCATTCCCGGAGGATACAGCGCAGATTCAGATTGGCTCGACACAGCAGAGATAATGTTAATAAAAGGTGGCTCAAAGCCAAATGGTTTGCCAAACCAGCCAAAAATTATCTTAATCAAGTGCTTGTATTGCGGCTAATTAAATATTTCCATGTATTGAAAGCTATTTTCATGGCATTAGCAAAGACAGGCGTAATATCAGCCAGTCAGGGGTTTAGTTTAGTCTGCCCAAGCGACTCTGGTTCTACAGGAACTTCTACGTGCATGATTTTGTCCAATCATTGAATTTTTTCTGCTTTGTTGAGTGTAATGCAGCGGCACAACACCAGCCAATGACAGTTGTTGTGATTTGCTTGGTAATGTTTTTGGCTTTTTTCCCACCTCACACTTTAAACCTTGCTTCTACATCTCTTGCTACCGTCGAAAAACTTTGTTTTCATTAAAGAGTCAAGGGTCAAGGCTCACACTGACCTGATACGATGGTGTATCCAATGCCTCGAGGTTTGCCCAGATCCTGGTCGATCGCTCTGATCTTACGCACCTCAAAACCCTGCAGACACACACAACAAGAGATAGTTAGTAAGTGCGTAACACACACGCGTAGTCATTACAGCAGCATTACTGTATGCACCCAGACATGTCTGTGAAATGTTTTTCAGAAGAAAATATCATGTATACTTTTGACCAGGAATAGTTTTAAGAATTTAGGTTTGATTGCTGTAAATCCAAATGGTTTTATCTGCGGAGTTACATTTGTATGGGTAGCTCAGTGTGTTAAGGCTCTGAGTTGCTGATTGGAAGGTCAGTGTTTTAAGCCCCAGCTCCTCCAAGTTGCCGCTGTTGGGCCCTTAAGCAAGCGCCTTAACATTGTCTGGTCCAGGGGCGCAGTATAATCGCTGACCCTGTGATCTGATCCCGGCCTCCTAACAAAACAGCCTGAGCTATGAAATGAATGAAGAATTTCTCAGTGCAGTAAGGTGTGTGTGTGATGAATAAAGGCTTGGCTTAACTTAACAGGCTTGGCAACAGAGCAGGAAGCTTTCCTTGGAACAACTGATGTGAGGCATTATTGGACACAGAAAAAAAACTCCTCAACCCTCAACTTGTTGGCGAAATGCTTGAATACACTCAGATACATTCACACTGTCAAACTTCATCATTTATACCTTCAGGAGGCACAAATCCACTCCCACACTGATTTAACACAATCCTGCTGGGCCTTATTGTAAAACAGTTCATTCTCGGCAAGGAGACAATCACCAGAAAAGAGCAATTTAAAGAAAATAGATATTTTATTATTCTATTTACCCCCTTACACTCACTCACACACACACACACACGACGACTGCACACACACACATTGTAGAGCACAGTTCTCAAACTTTTTTTGCATTCATTCAGGGACACTCTGACCTGATTATTCTGGGCTATTGGTTACGGCTCACTTTATGACATTCGCAAAAAAAATAAGCCTCCATATAAGCCTAAATACCTGTTTAAAAGTCCACTTATTGTATGTGTGTGTGTGTGTGTGTGTGTGTGTGTGTGTGTGTGTGTGTGTGTGTGTGTGTGTGTGTGTGTGTGT
>JAQQZT010000039.1:30943494-30957942 GCA_030068275.1 Clarias platycephalus
TGTATACGCTCAGTGGTACTTGTAGATACTTCCAGAAATCAGTGGTGTATACAGGAGTTTCCTAGTACAGATACACCTCTTTTCATGCAGTGATTCATGAAGTAATTACTTTATCATGGATGAGCAAATTCTTATCTTCTCAAGGGGTGTCATGCGCATGCATGAAAGTTGTCAGTCGCAATGTGCAGCTGATGCACGAGGCTCAGTATGAAAACTACAGTAATCAGAAGATTCTGATTTAGCATTTTGTCTTGACCCGCTTAGACAGTGCTAGCAGAACATAGGCCCATCGGAACGCCTCAACATGGTGAAGCCACCAAACAGTTTGGAGTGGCCAGGAATACCATTTCCAGGATATGGAACAGATTCCAAACAGCTGTTTCCAGCGCTGGAAGGCCAAAAATGAAAACGCCAAGTCAAGACAGCCTAATCCGCTGGCATCATTCGAGAAATTGTACAGAAACTGCTGCCACTATTGCTGCGGGTAATCCAGGGTTACATGTGATACGTCGTCGTACTATTCAACAACATTTGGCTGTGGTGCTGATGGACACAGATTTTTGTACAGAATTGAACGTTCTTATTTATTTGACAGGAAGAAACTTATACTAAGTACTATTATAGCTACTTATAATAAAATTCTTGTTGAAAATTACAGCAACTTCAGGGAACTAATAGCTAGACAGTTCTCATCATAATACCTGCCGGAAACATTCTAGAGACAATCGCTTTACTGTAATATTGGTTTAATTTGGTTTTTAAAGTTTACAGACAGAAACTTAAGCTGCAGAAGTAATACCGACATTAACATGTTTAAAATCTTTGTTTTCACATTCCCACAGTCTCTTTAGCCTTCTTGATGCTTTTATTTCTTGTTAATGAGAGCACACTTCTTATTAACAGTTCCAATCTGTCGCATTGCGCAGCAGTACTGTATGTGTAAAAATAATGTTATATTCATGTGCTGTTGTGAAGTATAAAGGAAAGAGAGAGACAGTGTTAGCTGACGGCGAGTCGGTGCAAATCAGGAAACAGGGAGGAGTGTGAGAAATGAAGTTACAGAGAGTTTGTGGTTTAACGAAACGCAACATGGTTTCAACTGATTTTGAAGAAATAAACATTTAAAGAAGATAGTGGACTCTTACTCATAGACCTTATTCATGTAGAGTATATTTTAAATTGGTATATTCATTTTAGGATTAAATATACAGTGCATTTTATTATACTGTATTTATATTTAGGGTATATACTTTGAATATAAATACTGGCCGTATTTAGTGTTAGTACTTAAGCAAATATCGATTGTGAACACACACTTGAGTTTTGCACATTTTGCACTTTTTTAAGCTGCCTATATAAATTTTATCCTTAAAAAAAAAAAAAAAAAAACAAACAATAGGGATTAGGGAATGTGTTAGTGAATGTGGAAGAGGCGTTTTGGGGGATGTTGGTGGTAGTTGATGGCATGATTTAGGAGTTTAAAGGGCAAGACCCATGTGTGTTGTTAAGAGACTGCAGTGAAGCATGCACACAATATTCTACATCTCTGACATGGGATTCAAAATCCATTCATGCTGGTAATGAGTCTTTACATGCACACACACCCAGCTCATAGATACAGTCCACATGAAAGACACTCTCCCGCTGAACACCAGTCAACATAGCAATCCTGCCTACTGCTATCAGCTTTAATTAAATACACATGAAAAGAAACCGTAATATAATAACATAGGAAGAATTTCATATAAAGAGAATTCAAATAAACCCCGGCGTTACGGTTATCTACTGTACTGTACATTTAAACTGAAAGTCGAAAACATCATTCGGAAGATACGGTACATTTGACCTTTACAAGATTACATCCAACTGGCTACTTGTTTTGAACGGGACTGAGGAGACATGACACTGAACAAAATATTAAGAGACCTCACACTGATCCAGATTGCTTTGGATGCCAAAGCAACAAATCAACAAATCAAACATCAGAGTCGCACTACACACACATTGCTCCATCCAAGCATGAATCCACAGAGACAGAGATTCAGATGCTTACAAACATCAAAAAATGAACAAGAGAGAGGAAAAAAAAGAAGAAAAAAACACACACTAGAGAGAAAAGAGAGATGTCTAGTAGTGATACGCCAAAAGGCACTGGACAGTGTAATTGTGAAGCTCTTTCACCAAGGACTTTGATGGCTATGAAGTAAATGCGGTGTGAAACACTGACCAGCAACTTATACACATTATGTCCTCCAACATGCACCCTTGCACCCTATATTGTTTACTTTATATCATTTAACAGGGTGTTCGAATCAAATCGGGAGTCTTTGATTGTGAAGAATGACAGAACACAGTAATGAGAGTTAAAAACATCTGAAATGCTGGCCTTCCAGGAACTCCCAGACTCATCCGGGATCGTCATTCACAGACTTTAAAATGTTCGCACCGTTCGAATATTTCACTGCGTCTAAGAGTCGCGTACTTCTGCACCTCTTACAAAAGTCTTCCGTAAATGTCAGGTGCTTTTATGACTTCAATCACCAGCTCATTCATTTTATCACAAGTCCCGGTTTGACTTGAACTCCTCACGTACAAGTGCTTCATCAAAGTGTATTAAAAATGATGTGCTATAAAGATGCTGAATTGCACAGATTTATTAAGGCAATTAAGCCAAAATAGATAAAATACTTTTTCAAACCGAGAGATACTTGAAAGACAGATATATTTGATCGGAAACATTTTTCACTTACATAAAAAAAAAAAAAAAAACCTTGCTTGACTTTTAAACTGAATTGCTAATATACTGAAAATATATATTTTTTTGCTATAACCTTACTCCAAAATGGATTAAAGTAATTTTTTCATCAAAATTCTACAAAAACAATACTTCATAATCTATTTAAAAAAAAAAAAAAAAAAAAGACACATGTACATGCCACACAAAATTGAGCTCAAGTGCATCCCATTTTCACTGATCATCCTTAAGATGTTTCTACAACTTGTTAGGAGTCGACTGGACATGATGTGGAAAAGCACACACCTGTCTACAGTATATGAGGTCCCACAATCAACAGTGCATGTCAGAGCACAAACCACGCCATGAAGTCCAAGGAACTGTCCGTAGACCCCAGAGAAAGGATTGTAACGAGGTGCAGATCTGGGGAAAAGTAAAGAAAAATTCCTGCAGTATTGAAGGTGGATGTGGAAAAAGTGAAGCGCTGTGAAGACTTTCCAGATGCACAAAAAGTTTTTTTTTCGACATCATGGAGAAGATGCTTTAATTACCACATTTCATAAGAATTTCACAAGCATATCCTGTGCTCATCAGCTTGCAGTGCCCAAGGCAGTATTTCTTATATACAGACGTCAGTTTGGACATTGTGATGTCTGAGAGTTGAGGCTAATGGGGTGTGTTTTCTCAACACAGCATGCCTGTCTTGTTTCGAGTCCGCTTGTTTGCTTTCCCTCCTGCCAGCCTTCTTCGAGTGTGTTTCGCTCTCCGTGACACGAACTTTTAAACAGCAACTGTCATGACATCATGCACTCCTTTCATTATCGACACATATACACACACACACACACACGCACTTGCAAATACACAGCTTATGCAAAAAAAGTTCTGATTTATTATTTCCCCAGTTTTACTGTTGTCTCGTTTTCTTTTGCTCCTTTTCACAGTTATGGCACCCAGCTGTCTCTCCTTGTCTAATGATCTCCTACTGATTAAATGGCTCCAAAATAAATCTTTTTTTTTCTTCTTTCCCCTTGTCGTATCAAAGAATTAAAAATTCACATGCTCGCTCTATAATATGAGTGCTATATGTGTGGTGTCATTCCTCAGTTTGGTAGACGTGTATTAGAATAGCAATCTCTGTCGGATAAGGCCAAGGTGATAGAAACTCGATAAGGTGACGCCCGTGCTTATTCGACTGCTATAATGCTCTATATAAATGGATTGGAAAGAATTGGCAAACAGAGAGGCAAGCAGGCCTTCAAAGATAGATAAGCGAACTTTCTGCTTATCTGTTTTTTAACAGTTTTTTTCTCTCTCTCTCTTTAGCGGTGTGTGTGTTTGGTGTGTACGTGTTCAGACGGCTGTTGTTGTATCGAAGCTGATGAAAGTATTATCAGATTAAATCTGAAGGGTTTAAACATACATGGGTGGAGGTGTAGAGCATGGGGTTTAAGGTATAATGTGGGAGATAGGCGTGTGCCTCTGGAGGCATAGGTTACGAGCCACAGTGTGCCAGCGTGCAGAGGGTTCAGGACCTCCCATAAACATTCAGTGTGTGGAAACCCTGATCCTTAAAAATCACATGATATTTAGTCGGCAACTTGCGCAAGAGACGCATTTGTCAGTCCTGACCTCGGTCCAAGCCGTTTCCGCATGTTAGGGCCATTAAAGGAGTTCCTGGGAGGCCAGTGTTTCAAAAGTGAAGCAGGCAATCTGATCACGGCTCCAGCAACCTGGGAACGTCCATACACGTCCTTGAGCGGTTTTGATAAAATGAAACTCCGCCAGGGTTTAATGTTACCGCCGAGCTCAAAGAGAGTGACTCGCTTATGGAATTCGCTGTTTGGAAACAATAGTTCGTATCAACCTGATGCATTTGCACTAAACTTTACTACTGTGATGATATTAATATCTATCAGAGTTTAGAAAGGTTAGAAACACACACACACATACCTGCTTGTCCGAATTCACAAAACGTAAGCGCCTGCTGCAGTGTGGCCTTTCGCCTCTTTCTAAGACACACTCCAGATGACTAATGAGCTTCATTCATCACGCTCTCCCACTCACTTGTAAAAACATACAGACGGTTTACTATGTACCATTCATCTTCTCACCTCCGATTACACCATGTTTAGTTTGTTCATCGCTACAGTGACCTTTCTTTGATCAGGAATCTCTCTCTCTCTATCTCTTTCTCTCTACTACCCACATGCATGAACAATGAGAATGAAAGAAAGAGAGAGAGAGGAATATAAATTTCTCCGGCTCATTCTAGCTGTCAGACGGGATGCTAGCCACCTGCTCCCCTAATGTAAAATTCCCTCCCGGATTTTTTTTACGACCCCACAAATTAAGCATGCAATTACAGGACCATACACATCGCAATCCTGCTTCACTCACTACACAGCAACCAATTACAATATCAAATTCACAACCCACACACACACACACACATCTCCACCTCTCTCGCTATTTACACCAGAATACCGTCAGGTCCAGGCTTGGCATTTTATCATTCATAGACATTTTGACCATGTTAATAAATAATACAAACTTCTTTTTTTTTTTTCATATGCTATGAAATCCTAATATAAATCTGAAACATGTTCGCTTTACACACCACCGGTTTCAGACGGTAACTACTTCAGAACCTTAAGCGCTACAGCATCACCACGCCAGGCGCTACAATAGTTCATTCAAATGGTGATATGTGTCACCTCACACACTGTTGTTGCATTTTAATAACCAAAAATCTTATATTGACTCTGGCAGAATTGTTTTCTCTGCATTATTGTGTGCAATTGTTCTTAATGCTTTCAGGAATACTTTTTTTTTTTCACTGATACCGATAAAAGGTGATATATTTCAGTTACAAAATATATCATAGCTTGACCAAATGTGAATTACCTGCTACTTTTACCCCGAGGTTGACAAAGTATGCAAATCCTTTAGTTCTCTGGGGCAAATCATAGTGAAGTAAATGTAAAAGTCCTCTATGTGCTTGAGTATACTGTAAGTACTCACAGAAGTACTCACCTTTAAGCATAATTACAGGGGTTGTATTCTTGCTCACAGTAGTAAAAATTCTCTCTCTCTCTCTGTGTCTGCTTCCTGATCTCGTCCCTGTCTGCCACCAGCTCCTCTTTTGATTTCAAACATGTTTTGAATTATTAAGTGCATCTCGATGGAAGGACAAATCATGCAATTCTCATTCACTCACTCATCTTCTGTACCGCCTTATCCTGTATTCAGGGTCGCGGGGGCCTGGAGCCTATCCCAGGAGACTTAGGGCATGAGGCAGAGTACACCCTGGACATGGTGCCAATCCATCACAGGGCACACACACACACATACTGTACACACCCATTCACACGCTACGGGCAATTTGGGAACGCCAATTAGCCTAACCTGCACATCTTTGCACTGTGAGAGGAAACCGAAGTACCCAGAGGAAACCAACCGAGCACGGGAAGAACATGCAAACGCCATAACACACAGAGATGGGAATCGAGCCAGGCCGGGAAACGAACCTGGATCCTGCAGGTGCAAGGCGACAGTGCTAACCACTACACCACCGTACCATGTAGTTAAGTAAAAGTACAAATATTTGCGGTACTTTGGAGTGGAGTTAAAGTAAAAAGTAAAAGAAAACTGCTCAAGTAAAGTTACAGTGCAGGTATGTGAAATATTTACTTACAGTAAATACAATAACAAAGTACATGTACTCAGGTCCATCCCACCTCTGTTTATACTACAGTGTACTTGAATGCTTTAATCTGATTGGTCAGCAGGTGTTAATTCGTTTTATATAACAGCACTACAATATATATCGTTTTAACAGTAACAATTACTGCATCCTCTTGTACAGTATGTCGTATCCTCTTGTACAACGTTAAAATGTGCCTCAAAACTATATAATAATTAACAAAAACGAAAATTTTAATGTGGTGGCAGAAGAGAAAGAGGAACAACAGACCAGGACATGTTGTTATAGGAAACATGCTATCAGACACCACACCAAACTGTAAAACCCACCCTGTACTGTATATCCCTGCAAAAGTCAACTTTTATGCTAGCCGCACAAAACCAGTCCACTTTCCCCGTGCAGTTTGCTGAAGAGTGAGTGTGGCAGCGTTTGAGTGATAGCTTGATGGAGTGATGTTGCGGTTTGTTTTTTCCAACTGTGTGAGGTTGCAGGAGGGTCAAGGGAGGTAATGAGGCCATAAAAATGCAGGGAGAGTGAAAGTGGAGAGCAGCAGGGATGTGTGGACAGAGGGACAAAAGTGAAAAGAAAAAGAAAAGTATGCGGGAAGAAAAATACAGTTCCTTTCCATCTTCTCCTGGATTAGAAAACTTTATTCAGACTTTATTATTCAGAATAGGGTTTTTTTTTTTCCTTTTTCTTTTGGCACACCATTAATTTGGTTTCAGGTTCAAACTGCTTTGCCATTCAAGCTAATTTGCTATTCTACGCAGGCTGTTCTGTGCGACGAAATAAAAAGCGTCTGCTTTATACATCACCACAATGAAAATGATTTCTGAATCAAGCCTTAAGGAACTCTGAAATCAAAACTAGGGAACAGGGGTTTAACGGAACCCGAACAATAAAATAGCAGACTTTTATACGTCATTTCTCTACCTTGATACTCCATATGAACTAACTATATTACTAGTATTACTATATGGAACGTAAGTTGAGTAGTATGAGATGTCAATGCTAATCTTTAAAAGGTATAAAACTGAAGAAGCAGCTATATAATTGGTTTTAGAGTGGAAAGTAATATATGTTTTAAAACTTTACGTTTCATACATAAACCAGTCTCAGAAAAAAAAATCTGTCTGTATATCTGTATGTCTGTCCAGCTGATTTTGTGGACATCACACGAAACTGGCTATAAACTGGCAAATAATCACGGAACACAAAAAAAATGAACCTTCAAAGATGTATGAACAGATCATTGTATGTTTACTCTTCCTGCAGGAAGTTTAGAACCAGTTTGTCTCATATGTTCTGAAACCGTGGCGCTAATTACAGCAGTAATGTGACGAAAGAAGTACAACTTAGTGTAAACAAGGCGTAAGATGCTCATCCTTTATCGACCTTTGATGAGACTCTTAGCCACAGTAAAAGATTTGAATGGTGAACGATGATTGTGAATAACGATCCTGGCTGAAGTTGAACAGAGCCCACTGCAGTCGTACACTAAAAATCGATGGATTACTTGTCACAAAGTTCCACAAGAGATACATCTGTCTGTAGGAACTGTACTCACAATTATTCAGCAAGACCACTTGCACGTTACAGGAACTCAGCTGGGAGTTATTGCCACATCCCCTGTACAGTCATGACCTCGTTCCATGACATTTCCACATGTTTGGGGCATTAAAGGAGTTCCTGGGAGGCCAGCGTTTTAGATGTGAAGAAGGGAGTCTGATCAAGGCTGTACTGAGAAAATCTTGATGGTATCCAAGCTATAGTGCATTAGTGTAGAAGGAGTTTATATAGAGAGAAATAAAGAGAGTTTTTACTCTCATAACTGCGTTCTGTTATTCTGCGCAATCAAAAGTCATGGGACTGTATGGGTTAAATAGAATAAAAATACGAAATCTAGAGGTATGGTACAGGTTGGCAGCAGCAGTTATGTTTGAAATTATATATAATTATATAGTTATAGTTGAAAGCCTTTGCTAAAGAAAGAAATATACTTAAGAATGTGCGAGCGTGTTTATTTTATCCTCCTCAATTAGAAGAACAAATCCATAGTTTGTCTACTGAGTGCTGGGTATTGAGAGAGTAAAATCATGCGTTCCACCTCCTCCATCATCTGCTATCAAGAGAGAGGCTTAATCATAGCGGCGGCGAACGCAGATGGAGTCAAATACGCCGTCACTCCTTCTCTCTTCTCTTTATTTACTCATCGTGACAAAAGAAAAAGAAATGTCTGAAGCTTTGAAGTTCTGAGTATATGGTGTGTGTGTGTGCGCGTGTGTGTTGGTGTTTGAGAATGCCAAATGGAGTAAATTAGTGTGATACAGAGATGGAAAGACACTTCACACCCTGTTTGAAGTTTTGCGCTTAACTCATATCAAGGAACAGATGAAGGAAAAAGCGCGAGAGAGAGAGAGAAGAAGAGACTACAGGGGGAAGGAGACAGAAAATGTGACAAGTGAGGGAATAAGACAGAAGAAAACAGATGAAGAATTGTCAGCAGAAATTCAGGCAGGAGTTTCACCCAGACATGACCACTGCTGTATGCAAACCGTATGAGAACCGTCTCTGACAAAAGATAAAGAAGAAGATTGATGATGCAAAGAAACAAGGAACGTTGAACTTCTTTTGATGTTTCAAAGTTTGCGTTCTTATTAGTTGTTTTATTCTCATGTTCTTGCTTGACATAATATTTCAGTACAAGTTCAGCTCCAGCGTTTGTGCCCTGGAATGCACTGGCGTCCCACGTGGCACAGGATAGTAATAAGCAGTAGCTAAAAAATAAACACACACACAAGCGAATAAACAAAAAGAAGGAAATAAAGAACAAAAGTAAAAAACAGATGAAGGGTCAAACTCGTTACTGCAGAGCATTTCTAGGCCAATCGTTGTATTTCGCATACTCAGAGCAGGACATTACTAGCAAAAGTAAGCCACGTTATATTGCGTGTAACGCCTAAACAATCACCCCAAAGGAATAGCCCAATTTGTTTTTTAATGGTTTTAGGGGCCATAATTCCAACAGCCCCAATTGCTTTTTAGAAACTCAAATGCACTCTTAATGCACCAGCAGTTTATCTATTAATTCTGTTTATGTTGCGATCTAATGAAGAACAGGTTGCTTGTGAAACTTATAATTCATCTCGACGGAAAATTCCAGCTCTCAAAAACATAAGCTATAATGTGACAGAAAAATCCCAAAATGGAAAGACAACTTTCTGTGCCAGATAATCTGAAATGGGGAGGGTGTTTATTTTATCCATTACACTATTCAGCAGAGGATCTTTAATTTCGAGGGACATAAAACACTCTACTTGCTCTTACTGGGTTTATTTTATAGATTGATGTCGCGGCGTCTGTCCGCCATGGACCTGCCCGCTTCTATACGGCAAAAGTGACGATGCCAGTGCCAAATCCCACATTTAAAAAACAGTCAGAAAACACATCTGATAGCATTACGTCATCTTAAACGACACTTTGTCTTCTTAATAATTATTTCTACGTCATTCCAAATCACCTCTGAACTAAACGTGCCGTTTTGTTTCGGGCTACAAAGCTACCTAGCTTCTAACACACGGCTGAATCCCAAATCCAAATCTAACCCCTGATCAAGGGCACTACTTTGTGTGTGACACAAGGAAACAACGAGTGTTATATTTGTTAAATATTAGCTTTATACTGTAGCTATTAGTTCACTTTAACTCTGTTTGACAAAGTATCAGGTCATCCTGTACGTGATCAGGTCATCATCCGGTAATCTTTGTTTTTTTTGTTTGTTTTTCTCTGAATTACAATTTAAACGTAATTGTCAACAAAAATGCCTAGCAGCCTAATGTTGGTTAATGGTGCGTCTGCCGTCCACTGTAGTGACCGAAGTCACCATCTATAGGGTTCGGCTTATTCGAGAGAACGATCCTAAGAAGTTTGTTGAAAAATAAAAACAAACACTTGTGTGTTCGAAACAGTTAGAAACGAGCCACTGGCATTTTGTTAAGCTGCAGATAAGATAGCACGAGACGCTTTCAGACGGATGAGCCTCCATTAATCCCAACGGTACAAACGACGCTAGAATAAAGTCCCACTCATGACAACAAATTGCAATCGATGTCTGAGAGCTTGGCCTTGCGTTTTCCACCAGAAATCAATAAAAGTGTCAAACATTTAGCCTCTATGTGCACCAAAATAAATAAATAAATAAATAAATTAAACATTACTTAAAACTTGACCTGATAATTAAGGTGCGCAATAACTGGGAGCTCCAACAAATCTGGTTCATACACAAGCTACAGTAGAATTGACTTTTTCTTAAGTGCTTTTTTGGCTACATGATTATCAATTAAATCAGAGTAAATAATGGGGAACACAATACATCGTTGTGGCATATTACTAATGTGGACAAGATGACGGCCAGGACTGACGGAAATCCCTTAAGCATGGTAGTTTGGAAGCTTGTGTCCATTAACAGAGTCATTCTTATAGCTCACTAGGGGTGCTTTCACACTAGGCATGATTGATTCATACAGTATCATGCCTGAGTACGATTGCTTCCTCGCCCCTGCTGCCTAGCTTTCACATTGTGGGGTTTCATATTAGTGATGGGTCGGTTATGAACGATTCGTTCTTTTTGAACGAGTCTTCAACGTGACTCAGAAGAACGAGTAGTCTCGGAGTGCGATTCGTTCGTTTTCTACTGGGAGCGCATGCGCAAATCATCGCAAAACCCCTGTAGGTTATGTACAGAAATCAGTAGTAACAGAGGGTTTTGGTCCGAATCGTTTGTTCTTTTGTCACGTGACTCCCATAGACGCTATGCGGTTCAATAGACTCAAAAGAAAGAACAACTCAGACTAGAAGATATGAGAGGTAAGCTGCTCATTCTGTTTATTATAATATGTCATTAGCTGCATTGTAATATTTTCATTACTGGAACTATAGGCAGAATTTGTATAAGTAGACGTGTTGGGGGTCTGTTTATTAAAAATGTAGCATTTTATTTTATTTCCGAACAAAAGAACGAAATGAACTAAATGTCTCTAAAAAAAGTTTTGTTCATTTTGATGAACGAGATTCAAAGAACCGAGTCACTAAAATGATTCAAACTTTCCATCACTATTTCATATCCAATCCCACATATCCTCTACATTCTCCGATACAGTAGAGGGCAGTGTGCATCTACACGCTTTACGAGCCACTAATAGACACAAAGTGCACAAGAAAGTTGACCTTCAATGCTAAGACTAATTTTAATGATACGTGAAGGATGACCCATTCTGAATTCATCAGCTACGTGCAGTTGGCGACAGATGGTGATGTGTTTCATTTCTATGTTTTAGTATGCATGGCGTTCATATTTGATCCTAACCATGCCCGAGTACACTACAGAATTCCCGGGATCCCCTTTTCAAGTGGACTTCAGCATTGTACACTAAACCGATCCATGCCTAGGCATGGTACATAGACTTCACATCACACAAACACACCACACTTTGAGGAGGTGGAGTGCGTGTCTGTGCTCTTAGTGTGAAAGTTTGGATGGTAGAATACAGGGTCTATTGCCGTGTCTGTGACTTTAGTTGTATCTGGGATTGGATAAGCAATATTTTACACAGCAATGATCATCATGCAGGTCACTCCGACACAATGCAAGGTGTTTTACTTACATCTCATTTCAACAAACATGACTGTGAGAGCGCGTGAGAGTGTGACTCTTGCACACCCTCTGGGATGGGAGTCATGTGCACATTGCTACACTGAATATAAAGTGATACTGTGTAAAGGCAATAATCCATTCAATAAAGTAAAATAACATATAATAAAATAAAAAAAGAAACACTTTTCCCAGTGTAGCTCTAAACAATGTGAAGTTGACTACAGAACTGACTTCATCGTATTACATTAACCTGCTTTCTTTACTCCAAAATCAACATCAAAGTCACGTTCTGCCTCAGGACTACAGACCCGGGCGCAACACATTATGTAAGGATTTATAGTATTAATTATAGATCATTATTTTGTACCACTGGTGCAGTTACTGTGTGTGTGGTGTGTGTGTGTGTGTAAGCATGATTTGTGTCAGGTGTACAGTATTTCACAGATGTCGCAGATGCTTATCGTGTAATGTGTTACGGTACGAATCACAGCAAGGTGCGTGCAAAAGTCTGTACCTCTGGTATATTCACAGTGTAAGGCTGGTTATGGAAAGTCGGAGCATTGTCATTCACATCTCCAATCTGGATGTTCACGGTATCCTTCACCACCTGGAGCAAATAGGGAACTCTGTGAGTGAGTGAGTGAGTGAGTCAGTATAAATAAATGAGGGAATGAGTGAGTGACTGATTCATCAAATAAAAGAGTGAGTGAGCGAGTAAATGAGTAAGTCGTTGGGTGAGCAAGTGAGTGATTAAATAAATGAGTGAGTGAGAAAATGAGTGAGAAAGTGATTAAATAAATGCGTGAGCAAGTAAATTAGTAAAAGAGTGAGTGAGTGGGTGAGCGAGTGAGTGATAAAATAAAAGAGTGAGTAAATAAGTGAGTGATTAAATAAATGAGTAAAAGAGGAACTGAATGAGTTAGTAAGTGAGTGAGTGAGTAAATAAATGAGTGAGTGAGTGAATGAGAGAATGAATAAATGAGTGAGTGAGTGAATAAATGAGTGAGTGAGTGAGTAAATAAATGAGTGAGTGAGTGAGTGAATAAATGAGTGAGTGAGTGAGTGAGTAAATAAATGAGTGAATGAGTGAGTAAATAAATGAGTGAATGAGTGAGTGAATAAATGAGTGAGTAAGCGAATAAATGAGTGAGTGAGTAAATAAATGAGTGAGTGAGTGAGTGAATAAATGAGTGAGTAAGCGAATAAATGAGTGAGTGAGTGAGCGAATAAATGAGTGAGTGAGTGAGCGAATAAATGAGTGAGTGAGTGAGCAAGTGAGTGAGTGAATGAGAGAATGAATAAATGAGTGAGTGAGTGAGTGAGTGAATAAATGAGTGAGTAAATAAATGAGTAAAAGAGGAACTGAATGAGTTAGTGAGTGAGTGAGTGAATGAGAGAATGAATAAATGAGTGAGTGAGTAATTAAATGAGTGAGTGAGTGAATAAATGAGTGAGCGAGTGAGTGAGTGAATGAGAGAATGAATAAATGAGTGAGTGAGTGAATAAATGAGTGAGTGAGTAAATAAATGAGTGAGTGAGTGAATGAGAGAATGAAGAAATGAGTGAGTGAGTGAGTGAATAAATGAGTGAGTAAATAAATGAGTAAAAGAGGAACTGAGTGAGTGAGTGAGTGAATGATAGAATGAATAAATAAATGATTGAGTAAATACATGAGTGAGTGAGTGAGTGAGTGAATAAATGAGTGAATGAGTGAGCGAGTGAGTGAGTGAATGAGAGAATGAATAAATGAGTGAGTGAGTAAATAAATGAGTGAGTGAGTGAGTGAATTAATAAATGAGTGAGTGAGTGAGTGAGTGAGTGAGTGAATAAATGAGTGAGTAAATACATGAGTAAAAGAGGAACTGAATGAGTTAGTGAGTGAGTGAGTAAATAAATGAGTGAGTGAGTGAATGATAGAATGAATAAATGAATGAGTGAGTAAATAAATGAGTGAATGAGTGAGCGAGTGAATGAGGGAATGAATAAATGAGTGAGTGAGTGAGTGAGTGAGTGAGTGAGTGAATAAATGAGTGAGTGAGTAAATAAATTAGTGAGTGAGTGAGTGAATAAAGGAGTGAGTGAGTGAGTGAGTGAGTCAGTGAGTGAGCGAATAAGTGAGTGAGTGATTGCCGCTGCGCTTACCCCTTGACTGTCGCTGACAGAAAACACCACCTGCATTTCAGACTTTGTCTGCAAAAAAAAAAAAAAAAACATCAATATTTTTTTCCATTTGTGTTTCCATAACAGTACTGTGTGTGTCTGTGGAGTCTACAGAGTTTGTCTGTCTGTGTGTGTGTGTGTGTGTGTGTGTGTGTGTGTGTGTGTGTGTGTGTGTGTGTGTGTGTGTGTGTGTGT
>JAQQZT010000039.1:30990427-31000720 GCA_030068275.1 Clarias platycephalus
TATATATGTATGTGTGAGTGTTTCATATGTAGTTGTGTGAGTGAAGTTTGATTTAAGCCCTATACGGCGCCTCATAGTCATTTAAAAGTTTCTCAAATTCTTACCATTGTCTATTTTTTAAGCTTCCAACATGTTACCTTTACGAACAAAAAAAAGGTGCCTAATACATCTCACCCACTTCCAGGTGCCATTGTAACAGGGTATTGTAACTTAAGCTACTGTAACATGGGACAAATTGTGATGTCTAGACGACTGGGTCAGGGCAACTCCAAAAACTACAGCCCGTGTAGGATGTGCCTGGTGTACAGGAGTCAGGTGGTCCAAGGAAGGAAAACCGGTGAACTGGTGACAGGGTCATGGGTGGCCAAAGCTCACTGATGCACATTGGGCACGAAGGCTGGCCCGTGTAGTCCGACCCTACATAAAAGGCTGAGAAAGTGAATGCTGGTTCTGATAGAATGGATTCAGAACACAAAGCACATTAAAGCGCTTGTTGTTAAAAGGGGGGACCTAATAAATATTATGCAGCTGGTCATAATGTTGTTTTTATTTTTTCCTTAATTACTATATCATTAACGCTTGTGGTTGAAGAGGGAGTCGAAGGACCCACAACAAACTTTTGCCAAACTTCTTTTCTTTTATGTTCAACTGATTTCTGTACTATTGCTGTGTGAAGGCTGAAGCTACAGTATATAGCAGACGTATTTTAAAACATTAAGTGTATAATGGGAATTTGGGAATTTATTCTCAGTTTGACTCATTCAACTATTTTATATTGACCCCAAAAAAGTCTTTTGTTCCACTTTTTTTTTTTTGTACATTTAGAGAGAATTACCAGCTAATGAACCAATACAATGTCCAATTAGGCTCAGTTTTAGATGAGTGATTGTATGGTTAATCCATATTCATTGCATGCATGTGTGTGTGTGTGTGTGTGTGTGTGTGTGTGTGTGTGCGTGTGTGTGTGTGTGCAGGATAAAAACCCATTCATCGCTCAGCGATATGAATGTAAAAGCATTTAGATATGTATACGGAATAACAGTATGGGTGCATACTAATCTTATAATCGAGTCGTAGAACCACATATATAATTTATAGGCCATGCTCTCATTAAACAGTAATCAGTAATAAGACTACAGATTTTACATAGTCATTACTCAGAATACCTACTACTGTAATTACCTGAATAAAGAAATGAACTTAATAGAACTTTCTAGTATGTGATGCATTTGTTCTATTACATTAGCTAATAATTTGATATTCTGTACTATTCATGATGATAATAATAGTCAAGTGTTCGAGTCAAACTGGGACTTCTAGTGAATGAGGACATAAAACCAATTGACATTTACAGAAGACTTAAAGCACAGTACGGCGCTGAGATTCTCGGCTACAACAACTGAATGGCGTAAATGTTTTAAAGCAGGCCATAAATCAGTGAATGACGATCCCGACCGAGGTGGCTCACAGCTCACTACAGCCGTTCCCGTGAACATTCTGACTTCGCTCCAAGCCATTTCCACATGTTTGGGCTGTTAAAGGAGTTCCTGGGAGGCCAGTGTTTCAGACGTGAAGCAGGCAGTCACTGAGAAAACTTTCTACCTTGATGGTATCCAAGCACTAGTGAAACGCTAGGATAAGTGCAGTAGCGCAGCGGATTATATAGAGAAATAAAACGAATTTTTATTCTCATAACTGTGTTCTGTTATATATAGAATTTTCATTGCTAAAATATCAATTAATTAATAAATAGTAAATGTGTATTAAATAGTAGTAAATAAGGTGCTATGAATGATCATCGATCAGGTCTAGTAATGAAGGTTTGAAACATGGCGGGTCATAATACTGTAGCTGTTTCTGTGACAGAGAGTCAAAGAAGACGTGAAACCCCACACAGAGAGAAACCCGAGCTCAGGATCGAAACGTGAAGCTGTGACGCATCCCGGCACTATGCTTCCCTGACTCATTAACAGTAAATGGTAAATTATTAACATGCAACCTTTAATGTCAATTTATTAGCGATCAACTCACTAGGACGAAGCTGAAACAGAACAAAGACTAATAAATCAAAGCCCAATCTCTTCTACTCGGACATTTCTGCTTCTTTTTTTATTTTATTCTCTTGAATGTCGGACATTTTTAATGTGGTAAATCCAGTTTTCAGCACTGTCTACCAGGAATTCCTCAAAAATGAGACTAGTACTTACACTTGACAACCAGCCAGCTGAATAGCTTTTATATCTCTCCGTTCCTGAGACGTTTATTATACTGTACTTTATCAGCCTTGTCTCAATCCCTGACATTAAGGGGGCGAACGCTGGCGTCAGTGAAGTCGGAGGGCGCCGTTAAACCACCATTACGCTTATCTCCATGATGCCCTTTACAGAAACGCCACATGGACCTGAATCATTTTGTCATTTCAACAGACGAATGCATCTGCTGCAGTTAGCTAATTGACTAATTAGTCTAATGAAGTCACTTGCCAATTCGTTAGCAGGCAGAAACAGCGGTCTCGGTGGAACGACATCGCAGGCAGGAGTGTAATAAATTGCTGGGGTGGTAAGCTATTGCAGGGGGATTCAGGTGCATTATGGAAGCGCGGATGGATCTTTCTCTACAAACACACACATACACATACTGTAGCGTGCACACAATCACGCAAATTAAATATTTTCATATGATCATAGTCAAACACACTTGTATAACATGAATGATTACAAAATGTAAGACAGCATTACGACAGAAGTGCAGTAGTGTCAAGTGGAAAGATAACCCGGTTAATAGTTATCATGAAGAAGAACATTCGTATAAAAGTGTTCAAGTCAAACTGGGACCTGTAGTGAAATTTCTCATGAATGATGCCGTAAGGACGATTTCAAGTGCATATCCCTTGTTGGTATCTGTTATGAACAGTTCAAAGGCTTGGATAATGACACGGAGTCACAGCGAGTGTGTATTTCGCAGTGGTGGTGTGTTTGTGAGTCTCGTTAAGTCCATAAGTAGTCTCGGGTGTGTTAGATATCCGGTGATCCAGAGTTCAGGCATTTGTAGTTCTTATTTGGAGGTGTTCTGGGACTGACAGTAAGCAAGCACTAGTGAAACCCTAGGAAGTGCATCGATGTAGCACGAGATTATATAGAGAAATAAAGGGAGTTTTTTTCTGTCATAATTGTGTTCTGTTATTCTGCACAATCAAAAGTCCTGGTTTGACCTGAACACCCCTTGTAGATCGAGTCGAATTGTAAGAGTACTCCATTTAAGCTTATTATCAAACTGGACTACAAAATCTGCTGTATAATTGTTCAAGGGTTTTTTAGGTCTGATAATGTGGGAATTTGAGTCCCACGTTACGACATTTTTATTATGAAGGTAGAAGAACGATGAAGCATTATGTTGATTATATTCCTTTAAAGACACCCCATGATGTGTGCTATTCCTGCTATTGCTATTTTAAATGACATATCCTTATACTTCACCTGCACAATTATACAAAACACATTCCACGTAAGCATATACTGTACCTTCATACGGAAACATGCAATAACACTAGTGCGCACACAAACACTCGTGAAGGTGGCTTATTCAGTGTGTTGTCACACAGCGGATGTTCTGGAAATCTTTCTGTGCGAGGACATCTGCGACACTAATAAACCATAATGCTGACAAATTGGTAGTGTCCAATGACACCCACACATACACACACACACACACACACTACCAAAACAAGCCATCACCGTCATCTAATCAGACATGGCTGAAGGCTCTAAGTCAACCAGGGCAGAAAGGACAAAGGATGTGTGTGTGTGTGTGTGTGTGTGTGTGTGTGTGTGTGTGTGTGTGGTGTGTGTGTGTATGAATTTGGTGTTTAGTGCAAAATCTGAAATACAAAAAATATATATATATATTCCATCATCAAACTTTTAAAAGCAAATAAATGGTATGGATAATTTGGCAAGTTTTAGAAATGTATTTCTTAAAAGAAGACAAATTATTTAGCAATAGAATGAGACATTTCTGCTTAAATTTTTCAATGAACTTTGACTATAAATAACCTTAATACTGTTATACTTGTTTTTTTTATCTGTTATTTCAAGAAAGTGTAGATAACGTGATTCAAGAATATTTCACTTGCTAAGATATAATTTTTTGCAGTGTGCACATTTACAACAATTTGTGGGAAGATACAAAAGGTAATTTTGTCTCATTAAAAAGTTAAGCCTGTCCAAGCTGATTTTCTCTACTAATTATACTTAAGAAACTTTCGGCCATTAGGCTAAGCATCATTAGCCTAGGAGTCGCAAATCTACTAAATCACACCGTTTCCATTCTCACAGCACTTTCACTCAACTGGAGAATCTCGAAAAGTGTAGAGTAAAAAAAATATCCAATCTTTTGACCTTATATTAAAAAAAAAAAAAAAAACCTAGTGAGGATACTGTATATCCACACTGCAAACACACACTTCAGGTAAAGGTGACAGCGTTTTTGCATCCACGCTAAAAGCGAGTGGTGGATTTATGGCTCAGAGAGTCAGCTAACTTCGATATATCTTTTTTAATTCGGGCTTCATGACAACACCGGGCAAGGTGAAGAAAAAGCTGACACTCTCAAATTGCCTTGTCAATCACTGGAGTCATCCTTAAACTGATGAAACGCACGGTGAGACGGGAAAAGAGGAGAGAGAAAAGGGTGGAGGGGACGGGGCGTTAAAGAAAGAGGAACATAAGAATGGAACGGAGAGAGGCGTAGGAGGGAATTGCAAATTAACCTTGAAGGAAGTACGAGTTCTGTATAGAGGTCGAAGACGTTGTACCATATTGATATTATTTTAATTTGATGTAGTATGTTAACTAACAAATTCTACTTCTTTTCCATCACCATAAAAAAAACTGATCAGGGGATTTAATTCCTGAATTAAGCTCTCATTAAACCGTGAATTTATTCATTAATGTATTTTTTGTATGGTGGGGGGTTAGACCAGTGTTAAACCAACTAATCACCACTGCTTAGCTTAGCAAAAACTGACACTTGAAGTCGGCAACTCATACGCTACCGTTATCTAGCTGCTGAGCGGCACTGACACTCGTAGTTGTGTAGTTAACGTTGGGAGTGAAAAACAGAGTAGAGCAGAAAACTGTCCAATCACAGGAGGTCAGAAGCATTAAAACAATACCGATTCGCTGCCAGTAAAGCGGGAGGGTCCGGGACCCAGTGTCTGTGGGAAAATTTGTAGTGGCCAATTAGAGCACAGACACAGGTCACCTGATTGTCAAAAGTGTACAGACTTTACAGAGTGGCGCAGTGGTAAAGTGCTCGCCCTATCATCTGGAGATCGCTGGTTCGATTCCCGGGTGATGCTGTAACCTCTCGCAGCCGGAGGTCTAGAGAGAGCTGATTGGCTGAGCTCTCTCAGCGGGGAGGGATGAGAGGTACATCATGCTCCCACATTAATCACGGCTCTACAGCCAATCAGGGGCGTCTGTGAGCTCTCGCAAGCGGAAGGAGCGGATAGCGCTGTCCTCCGAGCCCCCAACGGTGCGTGAGCGAGCAGTTCGAAAAGATGCGGTCGGCTGGCGTAGTCTTCGGCCCTCCCGACTGAGTGGTAGTAGCCTGGGAGCCCCCTAGTGACGACTTACATAGACTCATTTGGTATTAGTAATTACTTTTGCAATGTACTGTATATAATTTACGATTACGATTGCCATTGCTGTCTACTCCAGAAATGTTTCATTGTCCTTGCAATAGGAATCGCACACCTTGAGGAACGAGGATTGTGAAATCTAGCATCAGAAAGGTTTCTTCTTCTCATTTCTTCTCTGCAGGAAAGAGTTGGACATAAGTTTTCCATTAGGCTCCTTTTAGAATGCTTAGATAGTATGATACCAAGTTACTGCATTTTTTTTGCTCCAAATCACTGCAAATTCACAAATCAGGCTAAAGATGAGCCTTGGAATCGTCATACGAGATAACAAGATCGAGACTTACCAGGACGTATCTTGGTGACTCAAAGTGATTCGTAGTTTCCCTGTATGAGCTGAGACATGATTTGAGCATGCTCAAAAAAAATCTATAACTTTTTGTTGCAGTAGATCCTCATATGTTTTCATGAAATTTAATTTGGCCTTCCATGGTGAATTGTAGGCGGTCAAGGGGCTACAGAAAAGCGGAGAGGCCTACAGCGAGTTTCAGGAGCATCTGTGTATATACAGTATTAGCTGTAACAGTCATTTCACTGGTGTCTCCATAAGGATCCATATACACTTGTACGGCATCATAAAGCTATCAATAAGTAACTGTTGGTATCCGGAGCATTACCGTTCAAAATTGTTGACTTTTTTTTGTTTTGTTTTGTTGTTTATCGGTAGCAATTCATAGCAAAAATCATGAAATCGGGGAAAATTTTAGGATTCTTAAGCAGCCATTTTTCCCCCTGCATCTTTGGACACTGTTTAAACCTTGTGGTCTCTGGCTAAACTCTAGGGCACTGTAATCATTTTAAAAGGCTGTAATTACTTATAATTTGCTAATTAAGGAAAGCAAAGATGCACAGACAATACAACAGAGTAAGATCACCTTTCCTTCATGTAGGGGGTTGCTAACCTCAGTCATGTGAGCAAATAGAAAGGAGTGTCCGGGGCCGTGGCGGAGAAGCTAATTATTATGTTTGTTGTTCTTGCACACATTGTCACTTTACTGTACACCTTCAGCTCCTGAGTTTGATTCTGGGAGGGAATTTGCATGCAGGGGGTTCTCTCTGTGCTTGGTGGGTTCCCTCCAGGTTCTCCGGGTTTCCTCCCACAGTCCAAAGACATGCAGATTAGGCTAATTGTCATTCCCAAATTGCCTTACCTTCCATTTTTTTATTGATGTTTTTTTTACACATCTCACTATCACGTCTTTTTAAAAAAAAAAAAATCATTCTCTCTTATGGAATGCCGGGTATCAGTGTTGGCACCTTTGAAACTAAATATTTGATTAAAAACGTAATAATTAAAAAGATATACAGGATATAGGAAATGGTTCAGTGCTAACAGTTCATATTAATCATTCACACTAACCCCTGTGTTCACACTGGCAGCGACGCAACAAATTAATTTCTGAGCCAGCTGGTGATAATCGCTCTGCTGCTACGGGCATAAAGTGTTTGATTTACCCAAAAAAGAACAGTGCAAGTGTTCCTCGCACTTTTTATATAGTGGCATTTTACTCCAGAATTTTGAGGTGAAAAATAAATAAATAAGCATGTCGCCGTTTGCGCAGATATCGTGCTAATCAGGTACTACCTGTGAAACCATGGCAACAACGACACCCAGGTTGACTAACGGAGCTGCGTCCATGCTATGATCCTGCCATCTTGCTAAGGTTCTGCGCTAATAGTTAATCTCTTGTAGGAATGAGGAGGCGCTGGGAGGAATGGAATAAAAAATGGAGAGGACACGAAGGGCTGGTGTGAGATAAGAGTACAAGCGAGGGACGAGAGGGAAACAGAGCGAGTGATATGTGTGTGTGGGTGAGTGTGTAAGAGAGAGAGGGGTATTAGAGCAGGCGGGAGAGTTCGGAAAGACGTGAAGAAGGATGCGGAGAATGAAGAAAGGAGAGCGAGATCTGGAGTGTGATCCGACTGCTGACAAGCTCTCCGGCACATGTAACTCTGTCAGTCACCCTGCACACACACACACACACACACACACACACACACACACTTTGACCAATTATTCGACATCCCTCTGGGCAAAATATGTTTATTTACAGACAGCTGCAATTTGTGGGACACAGCACACACACTCACATACACACCTTTACAAAAGTTTCTTCACTACAGATACAGTTTACTTCGGCCCTATGTCACACCCAGTTTCGTCTATATCCATTTGTGTGTAATTTCCACGTTGATCCGATGTATACTTAAAGGTCCCATATTTTACTTTGTCTTTAATGACTTAACACAAGTGTCAGAGCTCCCCAAAAGTGTGTGTGTTAATAATCCGGCTTTCTTCATGACTGAAACCCCCTTTGTTTCACTCCTCCTTCAAACACGGTGTTTCAGTTTCTACGTAAATGAGCTAATTCTTACATGAGGTCACAATAGGATAAAAATCTAATCATCTTGTTTAACCGTCAATCCAATCCAAGAATAGGAAAAGTACAAAAAGAAGGCATTGTTGTTGTTTTTTGGCACACACACACTGGAGATCCACTTGAATGTCGAAAAGTGACCAAAAAAAAGTTAACTTTTAATAATAACTGCTCTTCAGACTGTTATACGGTTTCTTTTTCAAAGGCTAAAGATAGAGTAAATAATCCACCTCATTCATGTTTATCACACCTGTGATCTATTTCATGTGCATCGTCTCAATCACTGATAATGAAGTGTTACAGAGGTGTGAAAAATGCCAGTGTTCCTCGTAACAACCTGACGTGAATTAATTATAGACAGAATTTATAAGTGAAATAAGTTTTGTTGACACTTTTGTTGTGGTTGTTTTTGCAGAAAGCAAGTCTTATTATCTTAGAGTGTCCATGACGTAATGCATGCTTATGAACTAAAAGTAATATATCTATCTAATGTTTGCAAATACAATTTGACCAAATAATGTGGCTAAAAATATTAACAATTGAGTAAATTGAACTTGATACTGGATGGGAAAACTTCAAGTGACTTCATCCTATCCTATCCAATGTGTACTCATCGTAAACAGCTTTATTAGCTGTGAAGACCTCAGATTTGGATTGCTATAGTTGTACGATTGAGCAAAGTGTGTTTGCGTGTGTGTGCGCACGTGTGTATGCATGACTTACCCACTGGAGTGTTCTCGTAAATGAGCAGATACGACTGGAAGAAGTAGTTCTGGAACCGTGGAGGTTGGTTAAAAGCTAGGGGAGAAAAGGGACAGATATTAACAAAGCAGGCAGCAGACAGTACACACACACACACACACACACACACACACACACACACACACACACACAGAAAAGAGCACTGGATCATCTGTATTTGTAAGACATCTGATAAAAAGCTCCAGAAGAGAACCCTGAATCGATCTGACATGCCACGAATAAAGACCCGTGAGTTGCCAGCCCATTAACTTCAACTCGCTAATCAATATAAGTGTGTGTGTGTGCGCGTGTGTGTGAGACTAGGTATGTGTGTGTGTATTTTCATCATGACAGGGGTTCACCAACATTCATCTCTAAAGCATGTCTCTACATATTCTAAGCATTAATCTCGGGATAAAGCTTTATGACCACACACACACACACACACACACACACACACAAATATAAATGATTTATTTCTACTCAAATGTTACTTAACTTGAAAGAGAAAATTTCTTTTTCTTTTACCATATAATTTTCTTCTTTCAAAAAATCAATTCCCAAAACTAGAAAAATTGTCTGACAATAGAACAAAAATTATTTTTTTAATTTTTAATAACAATAGGCAAAAAAAAAAAAAAAAAAGGTTAAAAATCTTATATTTGGTTTGTTTTAATCTCTTTTTAAGATATTGTAACTATATTCAAGATATTTCCACTTGCTATGATTTCTTTTGCAGAGTATTATGGGATGTACCATAGTTGTCACAGTAACCTATAGTACATACTGTCTTAGCTTATAGCAAACTTTCATATGGTATACAACCATCTGAATCTATACAGCCCTCAAAATAATATTTTAAAATGTTTTAATTTTTACCTTGGTACTGAAATGCGTGCTGCATGCTCATGTTTCCTAGCTAGTGTTAGAATCATAAACATTTATTAGCATAAAATGCCATAGCCTAAAAAAATCCTCCTTTTAGCAATCCTGCCATTGTATACAAGTTGAAAATAACCTCAAGCTCACATTATTGAACTCAGATTTTAAAAAAAGGACAGGGTATAAATGTAATTAACTGCATTAAAAGCATGGTGTTACTGCTCCAGTAATTAAATTCTTAACATTTATTTTAATATTTAAATAAATACAAGTCTTCCTAGCAAGTGTAGTAAATTAGCTTCTTTTAGCCAGGTAGCTAGCTAGCACTGTGACTGATTATGAATATGAACACAGTTTATGCCAGACTGGTTCACGTTAGCTCGCTAGATTATAAACAGTAGTGAATTTAAATCATGGTACATTAGCTTAGCACATTCAACTACCATAGCCCATAGATATATATACTGACTAGATGTCGCCTTGGGCCTCTAAGCATACGTCAACATCGCCGCCATCGTGTGTCGGTAATTTGAAGGAAGGTTCATACTTTGCAACTGCAGAGCAAAAGTCTGAGGAAGAAACTGTGTAAGGTAG
>JAQQZT010000039.1:31013700-31031641 GCA_030068275.1 Clarias platycephalus
ATTAAAGACATTTGTGACACCTTGAACCCCCTCTGCGCTTATGCCTACATCTACACCCACAGTCCAACATCCACAGTACGTTACAGAATGAAGGAAATTTGATTATGCAGCATAGCAGAACACAAAGTCTTTTTGTTGTATGCAATACCATATTGTACTGTACCGGCCTGTATTTACCCGTGGCATTATGTGATATGTTTTTTTTCTTTAGCTTTAGTCAGCAGAGAGACATTTTTTTATTCATTAAGGGAAAACCGTATACGGGTTTTTAAATCATTTCATCTGTTTATGTGAGAAAATAAAAACAGTTCTTAGTGATGTTGGAGTTAGTTAGACTTTTGTCCGTGTTGGTGAGGAACATAAACAAAATGGAAATGAATCAACGCCTTAACCTCACATAATTTCCAGTTAATTATTGATTTTGAAGCACATTAAACAATAAATGACGAATTCATGATGAGTTACAGTGAAACTAATTATTATATCGAAGATTACTTTTTTCAAAAGCTTTAATAAAATATTATGCTCTGATGGAACACCTTCACTTGTGAGCAGAGGTGAAGCTTTTAAATCACTGCTCTGCCAGGGGAATGCGCTGGGAACCTACACGCGTTCTCACTGTACTCTACTGACATATTTATAAAACATAATATTCTGCCTCGCTTTGTGCCTGTAGTCGTGTTGGCTTTGACTTTTGGTGGAATGAAATTCAGGGGTGATTCGCCTCAGCCTGACGAAAAACCATGGATCAATGAGCCGTCAGAAGAAGGGGGAGTTAGAGAAGAGTTTTCTCCGTCTCATAGCTCATCCCGCAAAGACTTCCGAGTTTATTCTAGCGTCTCTACACAAAATAAACTGTCAGGAGGTTGTGAAGGAGGGAGGAAAAGGAGAGGAAGGGGAAGGGAACACTTATTTGTCAAGTGGAAAGCTCGATGGGGCAACAAAGTCGAGCAAGAATCAACACGTGTTAACATGTTTTCTTGACGAGTGTCAGAGTCCAATTTGCTCATTTGAGCATTTATACAATCTTGTTTGTGGAGCACAGTTGAAAATACATGTACATGTAATTTCACTCCAGAGAAATTAAGTGTTTTCTCTCTCCTGTATTATCTTTGTATTATTAAGGATTTTTTATTTTTTGTTTTATATTTTGTGATATAAATAAAATACATCCAAAGTTAAATATAGTTCATAGTGATGGAGAATGGATTAATTCTATTTACATGTATTCCTATGGAAAAAACTGAATCGGTATACGACCAAATCGGGTTACGACCAGAACGTAAGAACAAATTAAGTTTGTGAACCCGAGGTTCCACTGTAACCTTGTTTTAAAAAAAAAGTTTCTGGCAGGATTTTTTTTTAAATTATATTCAATGTATGTATATTGCAGTTTCTCTATAATCCTACAGGAGGTGCATGCTAAACTAGTCACACATTGGCTAGGAGCACAGCATCCAGTGTGGTAGGTGCATGTTCTCCCCGTGCTTGGTGGGTTTCCTCCACGTACTCCGGTTTCATCCCACAGTCCACAGACATGCAGGCTGGGAGGCTAAATGGCGTTCCCAAGTTACCTGTAGTGTGGAAATGACAATCAGGCGTCGAGCAGGCAACACGAGCCACAAGGGGTGATTCCCATACCTAGTATTGTACATTACTTAGTTGAGGCTGTAACAATGACCTTACTTTTTTTTTTTTTAATCAACTACATCATAAACTCAGGAGCAATTCGAGTTTGCTGCTCCAAACAATTCATGTACAATGAAAGCGTCCATGTTTTTTTTTTGCCACATACACCCACTCACAAAAGTGAGTACGCCGCTCTCATTTCAGCAAACATTTTAGTGTATCTTCTCAATACTATAGAAATGAAACTTGGATATATTTAGAGAAGTCAATGTGCAGCTTGTATAACAGTATAGATTTACTGTCCTCTGAAAATAACTCAACATCCAGCCATTATTGTTAAAATAGCTGGCGACAAACGTGAGTACACCCTAAGTGATAACATCTGTACATCTTTAACCATACAAAGTCACATGTCCTGTTCATCATGTTCATGTGTTTGTCAGTGGCCAAGTGTGTCTCCAGACCTGAACCCTATTGAGCACCTGTGGGGCGTCCTAAAGCGGACACTGGTGAAGCACCATGTGTCTAACATCAGGATCCCAGCAACAACATGTGCAGCTCTGATGAATTCAAGGCCCAGAAGGATGAAGGTTGTGCTAGATAACAATGATGTTCACACAAAATATTGACATTTTGGACATGGTTTTGACAATGTTCACTCATTTTCATTGACAGTTGTTTAGACAATAAAGTCTGCATGTTGAGTTATTGTTAGAGGACGGTAAATGTGTACTGCTATACAAGCTGCACATTGACTACTTTTAAGTATACAGTGGAACCTTAGATTACGAGCATAAATCGTTCCAGAAGTGGGCTCATATTCCAAAACACTCGTAAATCAAAGCAAATTCTCCCATAAGAAATAATGGAAACTCAAATTATTCGTTCCACAGCCCAAAAAAATAAATACATAAAAATAATGAATACAAAATATAAAGTAAAAATAAAACAAATTAACCTGCACTTTACTTTTAAAAAAAAGTAAAAATGAATCCCGACAGATAAGTGTTTCCGTTTATGCGCGCAGGCGCTGTGTGTGTGTTTGTGTGTGTGAAGCTAAAGTAAGAGGAGACTCTTACTTTCAGCCCCTCCTGTCTCCCGCTTCTCATCATACACAGTAAACCTTTGTCCTCTCTTATTTGAATTTCACACAAACACACACACACAGACATTAACGGAAGAAACATCGCCAATGACACTCGTGTGAGCGCATACTAACGGAATCACTGCTGTAAAGTAAAACAAACAAACAAATGAACCTGCACTTTACATTTGAAAAGAATCGCGACAGAGTAGTGTTTCTGTGTAGAGAGGGTGCGTCACACACACAAACACACACACACACACTAAAAGCGAGAGAGAGAGCGTGTGAACCAGGATGGTGTCAAATTACTCCTGCACACAAACATAACAACAGGCTGAAGGAGAAAATAGATTTTTAACCTTGAATGAGACTTTCTTTTGCTTTACACACGCGCACACACGTGTGTTATAAGAAACAGTACACACGCGCTGTACACACATGCATACAGACACAAAATAAAATACTGTATGTTTTACGCACACACACGTTGTCACAGTGTTATAGTAAACAGTACACGCGTGCACGGATGTTGATTATACCAGTGAGAGACGCGCACTAAGACCCAGCAGGGGAGACGATTACCCACAATTCCGAAGCGCAAGACAGAGAAAAACCGTTGGCTCAGTTGTGATCACGTGATGCTCGGCATCAAAACATGAAGCGTATGCGTGATACATGATACTCGGTACTCGTAAACCAAGAGGTTTGATTCCCAGCCAGGTTTGATTCCTGTCTCTGTGTGCATGGAGTTTGCATGTTCTCCCGGTGCTTGGTGGGTTTCCTCCCACAGTCCAAAGACCTGCAGATTAGGCTAATTGCAGTTCCCCAAATTGCCTATAGTATATATGTTTGTGTGCCCTGCGATGGATTGGCACCAGAGTGTGAATGCGGTTTCCTCAGTGTTCTCCAGTTTCCTTGGACTGGCTACTCTAAATTTCCTCTGGATATGGGACGAGTGGGTGAACGTCTCAGTATAACATTGCCATCTCGACCTGAAAAAAGATGAATGAATGGAAAAAAGATTTACAACTGTAAGAGCTTGTTCAGTGCTGAATCCTGAAACTGCATCACCGTTCAAGTGTTTTCATTAATCCATGAAATAGAAATAGTGCAGCATGTGTGATTTCATCATCAGCAATCTTAAAAAAAAGAAAAAAGTTCTTGTGGTTGTTAAGGGTTTGGAACACACACATTACACACACACTCACACACACACACGCTCACACACACAGCTCTCCCTACAGCTGTCAGCCGGTACATAAATACCAACAACGAGGATTTGTCATGCCATAAAGCCAAGAGTGAACGGGTATTATGGTCAGACTCTCTGTGATTATTTATGAGCCGGCCCGTAATTGAACGCCGTAAATCCTGCAGTTTTTGAGTTCTATCCGAGCAGGAGAGGGCGTTCGCAAAGGACCTTTCTCACAACTTTAACACTCTCTTTCTCTCTCTCTCTCACTAGCCATTAAATTTCAAAACTTGTACGTAGTTCAGACGAGTAATGCGAGGAAGTAAGTAATAAATCACATTTAGCCATGTTGAGACAAACAAAAAGATTTAACGTGGAAATCATCCTATAGTGTTCTGGTTTAAAAGAAAAAACTGTAGTACTATTGTATAAGTCACTGTCTTGCTCCATCCATCAGCGGGCATGGACCATCACTGACCAGACACAGCTCAGTTTGTGGATCCTTTATCCAGTGAGAAGTCTGTAGCGCCACCTTGTAGGTGTACACTTATGTGCTTAAAGTGTAAAGCGTCCTCTGTCCTTCACCACAGTGTCAGTTTCTGATCACTGCACCACTGTCAGCTGGATATTTTTGGCTTTTGGCCTGTATGGCTAACCAACCGTGTTTAAAAACCTCTGCTGTTGCTGTACCTGATGCACACAAACCATCACAACACACAATACCATATTAACATTTAAAAAAAAAAAAAAAAAAATCAACCTTTTGAAAAATGTTCAAACTACTAATTTTGCAAGTATATACATATCTGGCAACCGGAGGTAAATCGTTCATGCCCTAAAAGAATACATTCACATTTAGGCATTTGGCAGACGCTCTTATCCAGAGCGACTTACAAAAGGTGCTTTGAAGTTTTCGTCTTTGGATTGACACTGGGTTACTATGTTACTAACAAACTACCATCAAACAAATACAGTGGGGAAGGTTTTTTTGGCTTTTTTTTTGGGTGGGTGGAGGGAATTAGTCCAAGTATTGAAGAACCAGATATGTTTTGAGTCGTCGTTTAAAGATTGTCAGAGACTCAGCAGTATGGACATCTAGAGGAAGTTATTTCCGCCACCTACAGAAAAGAGTCTGGGTGAATGTCTTCCTCGATCCCTGAGCGATGGCGGGACGAGGCGAGCAGAGGGAACGTGGTGCGGTGCGTGGTGCGCAAGAATACATCCTTTGACAAATGACTTTTTAATTTGTTCCTTAAAAATTTTATTCTTAATTTCGATTCAATATTCTCAAGAATTTTATTAAAAATTTCCTAAAAAACATAATATTTCATTTCATCAAATAAATGACTACTATACACTGCCTGGCCAAAAAAAGCTACCTATTTCTAAAAGGTTAAATTATTGAAATGCATCAAGCAAAGAAAGCAACGACGGAAATCTGATTGGAATTGGGTTAGGAATTGTCCAATGTATAATTGCCCTCTGTAAGAATAATGCTGATCTTTGCAAAGAAATTTGATAAAAAATTCTTTATGGAGATCACTTAACCGCTTCAGGAAGTTGCACTGTAAAAACAAAAAAATACTGTTTTAAACGTAAGATGTTGATTATTGTTCAGTCAGTTCTCATTTCTTCAGATTTTTTATTTATTTAGTTTGTACTTCCTTGTTGGATTGTACTATCTAGCATATTGATTTTACACTCAGTTATTGTTTAACAAGTCTTCGCTTCAAAAGATTCTATACACGCTACAGTAGATCTAGAACGTTTAAAGGCCCTTATCCAATCTGGCAAACCCCTAACGCACCTGAAACTCCACAACAAAGTGTTTCATTGTCACAGAGGGTTCCTGAAAGAGCAGTTTTAGAGTAATATACTGTAAGCTCTAGGGTTTTGCCAAAGAACTAGAGGACCCACAGGACCAGATAGGAAAGTCATGAGAGTGGTTTGATTTTTACATTTATGCAGGCAACTTTTTTTTCCCCCCTAAATAGTATGAAAAATTGTACAGGTGGTCTCTGTTCATCAATATACAAACTAGAGGCGTCCTGACTACAGTAGGTTAACAACTTGTAAAGTTTCTATGAATAGTTCACTTGCAACTCAACGTCTACGTACTAAAATATGGCACATACTGTATATTATATTGCCCAAAAGTATTCGCATGCCTGGCTTCAAATGCATATGAACTTGAGTAAGATCCAATTCTTAATTCATAGGGTTTAATATGATCTTGGCCCCGCCCCATTTACAGCCATAACGGCTTCAACTCTTCTGTGAAGGCTTTCCACAAGGTTTAGTAACGTGGTTATGGGAATTTTTGACCATTCTTCCAGAATCGCGTTGGTGATTTCAGACACTGATGCTGGACGAGAAGGCCTGGTTCACAGTCTCCATCTCCGCTCTAATTAATCCCAAAAGTGTTCAATTGGTACAATTGGTGAGGTCAGGACCAGTCAAGTTCATCCACACCAAACTCGCTCATCCATGTCTTTATGGACCTTGCTTTGTGCACTGGTGCGCAGTCATGTTGGAACAGGAAGGGGCCGTTCCCAAACTGTTCTCACAAATTTGGGAGCATGAAATTGTCCAAAATGTCTTGGTACGCTGAAGCATTAAGAGTTCCGTTCACTGGGACTAAGGGGCGGAAAAACAACCCCACACCATAATCTCCCCTCCACCAAACTTTATACTTGGCACAATACAGTCAGATAAGTACTGTTCTTCTGGCAACTGCCTAGCCCAGACTCGTCCATCGGATTGCCAGACAAAGACGAACAAATCTCCACTGCTCTAGAGTCCAGTGCCAGAACCACAGCATCCGATGTGAAGTAAGGCTTGGATGTAGATGCTCGGCCATGGAAACCCATTTCATGAAGCTCTCTTATGCACTGTCCTTGAGCTAACCTGAAGGCCACATGAAGTCTGTGCACCACGCGTCTCAACAACCCTCTACGCTCTGTGAGTTCAAGTAAGTGAATACTTTTAGCAATATAGTGTATATGTACATATAGCGTGTTATCATAAGAATCTTGCGTTCCCAATCCTAATAATCAGTGTGTAATTTCTGAGCGGACACACACAGAGTGTAAAGATGATATCCAGTCCACAGCTGTGCTCAATTAGCAACCCAATCACGCATAATCACACATAATGAAGTGTGTGTAGGGCTTCAGGGACACGACACTGACTTCCACGAGGTCAAAGATGTCCAAAACGCCTCTAAAATGATTTATGGTCTTCTTTGACGTCTGTCCATCTCTCTCTCTCTCTCTCACTCTCATGATGGCTCACGGAGATAAAAGGACAGGTCGGGCAAACGCACCATCTTCCAGATCTCACAAACACACCCACCCACACACACACATATACACACACACTCACGAAGCCCCCTCTCTCTCTCTCTCATTCCCTCCCTGTTCCGGCTGAGTGAGCCGACTGATTTAATGACCTCACGCAGACGGGCCACAGCGAGGGGGAGCTAGATCGAGAGAGAGAGAGAGAGATCAGCAGATGAAAGAGATGAATTAACCAAACAAGAGAGAGGTGTCAGGTACAGAGTTCTCCAGCTAGTGTGATCACTGTTCATGACTATTCACCATTTTCCCACCGTCTGTCGATCAGTTCTCAACTCCCTTCGTTTACCCTTATCTCTACTTCTACTCGACGAGTTTGGGAAAGTGTCCCGGTATCTGAGGCACGCCACCCGCCCCCCCTCGTGACGGAGCGTTTCATTTGTGGCTGCCCTTCAAAATTCCTGCCAGATATCCAGGCTTCATTTCAAACGATCACTCGTTTCTCTTCTCTCTGCTTGCCTCTAAAAAAAAAAATTTTCAGCGTGAATCATGATATGAGATACTCCGACAGAGTGGGGCTTCAGTTTGAGATCAGAAACACACACACACACACACACACATAACCATACACAAATTTTTGGGTCTGTGGCTTTGTATAAGACATCATTATGATGCAGAACAACTTTTAAATCATGACTCGAAATCACAGCCTCTGCAGGCAGACTATTTGCATCACACACTGAATGGCAATTTCACACCACCCAAGCACTGAACACCCGACTATAAACCTGAATCTGCCAAACAGTAAAAGCACTGACAGCTCACAGGCATTTAAGAGGTTAATACTGGCACGACGGTTTATCAATTTCACCATCAAACCAGATGTGCAATATGGACTGCCAGCTGCAATTAGAAGTTGAATACTGAAACAAATATAACAGCAAATATGAGGGCTGTTCAAGTCAAACTGGGACTCAGAGACATCTAGAGATCGTGCCAAGAGTCAAAACCTGCAAGGACCCTGAAGCATCCAGAGAAGGACCACCTACAGCTGGATTCTGCTTCATGATGGTTTGGAGCTACACACGCTGCTACCGGGCTCCCGACGACCCATCCTGGTGCCAAACTGAACTGGACTCCATGTTAACTTCTGTTATGTTGAATCTCTAGCTGCCTAACACAGTATCAGCAAAAAAAAAAATCCTGCTGTCTGTTATGATCCAAATGAGGATGGGTTCCCTGTTGAGTCTGGTTCCTCTCAAGGTTTCTTCCTATTGCCATCTCAGGGAGTTTTTCCTTGCTACCGTCCCTGTCGCCCTTAGCTTGCTCATCATGGACAATCTAATCATTATGATCTACAGACATTTTTACTTGCTCCTAAACATTTCCATAATCTTCTTCTAATTTTGTGAAGCTGCTTGGAGACAATGACCATTGTTAAAAGAGCTATATAAATAAAATTGAATTGAAAAATTGAACTGAACTTTTGCTTGTGCAGATTTATTTCTTGTGCAGATTTATTTCTCTATATAAGCCCCTGCTACACTAATGCACATATCCCAGTGTTTCACTAGTGCTTGGATACCATTAAGCCTCCCAGGGATGGTCAAACAGTGGCCCTAAAACGTGGAAACGCCTTGAAGCGATGTCAGGACTGTACTGGGGATGTGGCAATAACTCCCAGCTGAGTTCCAGTGATGTGCAAGTGGTGCTGGTGAATGATTGTGTGTACAGTTCACACAGACAGATGCGTCTCTTCTGCAAGTTGGTGACAAATTATCCAGAGATTTTCAAGAATCAGACGTTCCACTCGCTGAATGTTCATAGGAACGACTCTGATGCGCTCCAAGCCACTTCAGCCGGGATCATCATTCACGGACGTACAGCCTTCTTAAAAATGTTTGCACCATTCAGAATTTTTTAGTGCAGCTAAGAGACTAATGATTTAAAGTCTTCTGTAATTGGCAATCGTTTTTACGCCTTCATTCCCCGAGAAATTTCAGCACAAGTCCTGGTATGACTTGAACACGCATTCCGGTGGAGATTTCTTTGCCCTGATTTTTTATTGTTAAGATCCACATAATTACTGTTTTACAGCCTGGAGCACCACAGAAAGAGGAACATATCATCTAAATCAAGAATATTAAAAATCTATAAAGGATCGACTATATCAATATTCGAAGAATAAAATGGAGCTACCCTTAACCTGTTATTAACTTTTATTAATGCTTCAGCTTTGAATGATCAAAAGATGTTGTGTTTCACAGTTACACATATTACACACATCTACTCACCTTTTGTAATACATGCCATGATACAGACCTTGCGCATGAACCCAGGCTGCTCAACATGACTCAAACAAGCTGAAATGCATTGTACTGCACCTGACCAATATCTACTTCTGTCTCTGAAAACAACTTAAAGCACAGTGCTTAAAAAAAAAAACACTTCTGATAAAAGGTTGTAGTTAAAGTGAATAGAATGAACACCAGATTTTCTCTAATTCACAACACAACCATGTGAGCATAACAATCCGGCTGCTGATCCCATGTTACTGTTTAAAATGCTATATACAGTATTTAACAAAGCGATAAATACTGTAATTAAACCCCAAACTTATGATCACTTATACATGTATTCATGCAAGGAATATTGTAACATCAAAAACATTTTATATCACGTTACAAAGATTAGCCAAAATTGAAATTTATCCTTGCAAGCTCTAACACACACACACATTAGGAGGTACAGTATTGTTCCAGTTCCATATGATGATTGCATTCTTGTCAGATATGGAAGAATGCACTGCTGAAAATTTTACTGCCCTGAAAAGATGCAGTTTCCAAAAATATTAGCACACATTCCTGGCTTGATTGCATAATCATAAAAAAAAAAAGCTGGCAGATTATTTCGAGAAAGCAGAAGATGTGAAACTCCCCTGGCATGACTTAGATATTTTATCAGAAATAAAAATGCACCCCTGCTGTGAGTCTGCAACTAATCAGTGATCTAACTCCTAACAGGTCTAAATCCATGCTTTATTAATGTATTAGTGCATTTTTAAAACAGAATGCACGTGGAAAAATTAGGCATTACATGAGCACGTTAGGTATCCCACGCAGCCGGTGTTATTTTTCCCAAACGCATCAGCCCCAGGGGGGAAAGTTAGAGAAAACCCTGCACTGCACTGTAAAACAAAAAAGCGTAAAAAAAAAACAGTCAAATGACTGACACCAACGGCTGCCAAACAAAAACCGTAAAATTAAGGTAAAATACTCTAGTTCATATCATGTGCAAAAACATAACATTTACAGAAATTGTTATTTAATCTTTTATAGAGAAACACCATTATTTTGCAGACTTTTCCTAAATTCATACGATTAAACACCTTCATTAAACTAACAGCACTAGAAGTTTAGCAGTGAAATACAGTTATTAGCAAAATTTATACGATTAAAGACCTTCAATAAAGCAACTGCACTATAAGTTTAGCAGTGAAACACCATTATTTTACAGACTTTTCCCAAATTTATACGATTTAACATCTTCATTAAAACAGCACTAGATGTGTAGCAGCAAAAATTTTTTTTTTTACAGTCAAACACCTGCAATAAAGCAATAAAGGTGTTATCAAACACCTGCAATAAAGCAAAAGCATTAGACATTTACTGGGGAAACACTGTTATTTTACAGATTTTTGCTAAATTGAAGATCAAACACCTTCAAATAAAGCAATAACACAAAAAACAATGTGATTTTACAATTTTTTCATAAATTCCTATGAACACACATGTTTAATAAAGTGTTAACACAAACTCAAGATTATAATATTTGTAAAACAGTCTGTAGAACTGTGACACAGTATAGTACAAGTAGGATGCAAAATAGAATAAAAATAAGTTCAGTTTTATAGCATTACAGTAAAATTACTAAAATGAAAAACAAAATGAAATATTTAGACTATTGTGCTATAACAGTGGAATATTCTTTCTCACAAACTTAAACATTGCACTGAAATATCCTTGCCTAAAAATCATATTTAATACTAGATATGTTAAAGGGAAACTCAAGAACTTTTCAACTGGGGCCCTTTTTTTGTATGAGAGAACATAATCGTAATCAGTCCAGTATCGAGTTTGAACGCTACAACCAGCATTCACACAGATGCTATGCAATTTAATCCAACAGAACAACAGAACTTATTTTCACTACTGACAGGCTCTTAAAGATTATAAGTGAGACAATACGGAAAGGTAAAAAATTGGACTCAAAATGATTCAAGGTTGAAGGAGTTAACTTTTAAATCACCATGAAAAGATTCAAAGTAGTCTTACATTGCACTCCATACTTACTAGTGATGGACTTGTCTCTCTACTGGATGCCTCTTCTCCCATGTTCAATGTTTGATCTAAAAACGTAAGCAAGTTTCATTATCACTGGCAGTAATCAAAGCTGGAAAATGTTAATGTACTGTAAATATCACACAGAAGCAGGCAGCTACATTTAAATAGAAGTTTTCAACATATTGATCTCTATGGAATTAGAACAAGATGTGTCAATGTATATACTGTATTATATATATGTGAGAATATTTACATGGATATACATTTATTTTGACTAAAGTATTGACATTAATTTACTGAATGGAATGAGTCGTTTAAAAGTACAAATACACAATGTTTGTGGAACTTTACATTTTGGAGAGTAAAAGCAGCTGTTAATGTAACATAAGTCATCTCTGACCATGTCAGGCTAACGGTGTCAGACACTAATACTTTTATCGCTAACCCTCCCTGTTCATCTGACTCCTTTACCATTACAGGTGTACGGTGGAACCTTGGATTACGAGCATAATTCGTTCCAGAAGCGGGCTCGTATTCCAAAACACTCATAAACCAAATCGAAGAATTCCCATAAGAAATAATGGAAACACTTCGTTATTCGTTGCACAGCCCCAAAAAATTAATACATAAAAATAATTAACACAAAATATTAGGTAAAAATAAAACAAATTAACCTGCACTTTACCTTTAAAAAAAGTCAAAATAAATCCCAACAGATTAGTGTTTCCGTTTGTGCTGGCAGGCGCTGTGTATGTGTGTTTGTAAATCTAATGTAAGCTCCCCTCCCCCTCTTCTCGTCTTAAACAGTTACTCTTCCTCCACTCTTTTCACACACGCGAGCACACAACGGAAATGCTGTTTTATCATCTCTAATGACACTCGATTGAGCGACACACTAACGGAATCACTGCTGTAAAGTAAAAACACAGAGCAGTGTTTCTGTGTAGAGCAGAGAGAAAGAGTGTGTGTGTGTGTGTGTGTGTGTGTGTGTATGAAGGTGAAAGTAGGAGGGGTCTGTGTGTGTGTGTGTGGCATGGTGTCCAATGACGCGCGTACACAGACACAAAGAGCAGGCTGATACAGAAAGAGAAAATGGATCTTTAACCTCTCTAATGAGACTTGCTTTTGCTGTACACACACGCATAGACACAAAATAAAAGATGTTTTACGCACATATACGTGGTCACAGTGTTATAGTACACAGTACACGCATGCACGGATGTTGATTATACCAGTAAGAGATGCGCACTGAGACCCAACAGTGGAGACGATTACCCAAAATTCCGCAGCACAAGAGAGAGAAAACACGTTGGCTCAGTTGTGATCACGTGACGCTCGGCGTCAAAACAAGAAGCGCTTGCGTGATACATGATACTCGTAAACCAAGACTTGTTCGTTTTCCAAGTCAAAATTTATTAAAAATATTTGTTTGTCTTGCGGAACACTCGCAAACCGCGTTACTCGCAATCCGAGGTTTCACTGTAAGTCAATTCCTGCAGCTTCTCAGTGGTGATATGGCATGTTAACGGTACCCGGTAACGTGACAGTATTAATAAATGAGTAATAAATTAGCTTTGTTTACAGCATCAACAATAAGAATTAAAATAACAATAAAAAAATCACTTACCGTCATTGTCTCTTGAGCTTGCAGGTAATTTTTCTCCCACTGAAACACGACGACATTTCAGAGTCTTCTCCTCTGTCCCTCAGAGACTGCTTTCCTCCTCACCTACGTGTCTTCACTCCTCTGAATTTATACAGAAACTGTTTACCGGCTGCAGACCACCTCTGCGCGCTAAACATTCGAAGGACGCCTGTTTCCGATTGGCTGGTTCATATCACGTTACATCTGTGCCTGATACCTGAGCAATTAACTCGGGCGTATTTCACGTCAGCTCCAGCCCTCACTTTGAGTGAGGTCCAGCCAATAATGAAGCGGTAAATAGAATATCTCTGCCTCCAGCTGCTGATCAGCCAATCAGAAACAATATTAGGATATTACCACCTCCAGCTTCTGATTGGCTGTGACAATTAACGCGGAGAGTTTGCAGAGTTTTCGCTAACGTTTTTTGGTACAAAAATAACACCATAGTTCTCCTCGTACAAGCAAAATATCAAAATGTAACTTAAAGCCCTGCTTTAAAACAGCTACACAGCAAATACATTATCCTTGTGTCAAAATATTCAGGCCTGCAATAAAAAGCTGATGGCTAGATTGCCATAGTGATATACAAAAAAAAGAAATTGTGGCGTTTACAACATGTGCATGTGTGCTGCACTGAGTATCGGTCTCCTACATTCTCTTCACATTCTTTGAAGGCATGAAGATACTATAGCCTACATGTAAGTGTGGGGCTTCTGCTGCCTTACCTGTGCCACTTCCTGTGGATAATCTTTTAAAAAGTCATGAAAAAATGCTAAACTTGCATCTAAAACTTGAATGTCAAAGTATTATAAAACTAATATGATTTACCTCAAAATTACAAAGAAAAACATTACATTTTTAGTATGGATATTAACCTTTATCTAATGAGTTTCGTATTCAATTACAATGTATTATTGTAATTTTACATAAAGTTGTACGTAATTTACAATGACAGAAATAACAGTAAAAATAATGTGATTTTTTACTGTTAAAATGTGAATTAAAAAAATTCAGTATTGAAATAATACTTTAAAAAACAGTCGACTTAATAATTTACAGATAATGTCTGTAATTTTACAGAGATTTGTATGTAGTTTTTAGAAAAGGAAACATTTTTTTTAAGTTATTTTCTGTAAAATTAGGACTTCTTTTTTTTTTTTACAGTGTGGGTCCTCAGGCTCTAATGGATTAAATGACTGGACACATGAATTAATAAAGGCGCGCGCAGTTACGCGGCAGGTGCGCGCGTGGGGTTACTCGAGACGCGCGCGCCGAATGCCAAATGATCCAAACTGGGGCTTACACGGGGTGGAAATAAGCGTTACACACCGCTCGTGCACGGAGGAATGTGAAGTCTGATCGGTGCAATTTTTTTTTTTGTTCGGTGCAAAAACTTTCAACAAACACTCTGTTTATTGTGTGCAAGGAATAAAATGCGCTGAACAAAAATACCAGGGTGATTTTTTTTTTTTTTTTTTTTTTTAATGCATCTGAAAAAATATATTAGCACACAGGATGCAAAATGTTTCTTTTTATGTTTAGGGTCTAATGACATTTTGCGTTAATCCGGACGTGGTTATCTTATATATTATGTATTAGTCTATATATAAGATAAATATAAGACTTAAGATGAATAAATAGGCTGTTGTGATCTACTGGCCTAAGTAAGTATCTAAGTCACTAGTAATGGGTAACTCTCTCTCTCTCTCTGTCTGAACAAACAGCACAATATCTGGCTGAAACTTCCAAATGCACCTGAAATATATTAACAGACAATGCAAAATGTTGCTTTTTATGTTCAGGGTCAAGAGTGGCATTCTATATTAGACCATGTATAAGATAAATATAAGATACAAGATGAATAAATAGGCTGTTGTGATCTACTGGCCTAACTCAGTGTAGAAGTCACTAGGCTATGGATAACATTCTCTCTCTCTCTTTCTTTCTCTCTTTTCTCTGAACAATCTGATTGTCTTCAAACACAGCACAATACCTGGCTTTAATGAGCACCCGAGCTAGACTAACAGGGTTTCTTGGATTCCCAGGGCAGCCTATTATTAAACGCACACCTGCGCTATTAAATTAACTCTAATTAGCTGAGCGTGTATAAACACTGCACCGAGGCGTCTCTGCTCTGATAACGGGAGCCGAGGATTTAAACATCTCACCGATGATAAAACTCACTTCTTACCTGCTGCCTCGTCCCGAGCTTTGGAGATCAGAGCGCTGCTCCGTGGTGCCGGTGCGCGCGGCGCTGTGCGTATCCGCGCTTCTCGCGCTCTCCTCCACTCGCTCTCTCGCTCGCGCCGTCCGTCCCTCCCTCCCTCTCTCTCTCTCTCCCTCCATCACGCACGCGCTTCCGCCCCTCCTGCCTCCCCCCTGCCGCCGCCGCCAGACATCTACCGCGGGGCTGCTCCACAATAACGCATGCTCTCCAAGCTTAAATATCTACATTTAGTAGACAGGATGTCAGAATCTGCATTAAAACTTTGTGCTTTATAGTGGATCCGGTGTTACTCGAAACAACATGGAGCTGGAACTCGAAATATGAGCTGTTTGGTAAAGAAATCTAGGTTGTAAATGTTTAAAATAATCAAAAGACCATGTTAAATGATTACATTAATTATTCTCAAAACTGAGATTATATAGTTATGTCTGTTTCAGTGGACATGAACCAATCAATCAATCAATCGATCAAAAAGTCAGTCGGTAAAACAGTCAATCAAGAAGTCAGATGGCCAGCTGGTCAATCATTCTGTCTGTCAGTGAGTAAGTCAATTAGTCAGTCAGACAGTCAATTATTCAGTCATTCACACATTCATCCAGTCAGTCGATATGTCAGTCAGTTTCTTTGACGATCAGACAGGCAATCTGTCAGTTGTTTTTTCTCAGTTGAAAAGTCAGTCAGTTAGTCAGTCCATTACTCAGTCATTTACTCTGTTAATCAGTCAGTCACTCAATTAATCAGTCAGTCTGTGTCTGCCAGGCAGTTCACCAATCGATCAGTCAATCTAGCCAGTTAGTCAGCTAATTAGTCAATCAATTAATTAGTCATCCAATTAGTCAGTTAGTCAATTAGTCAGTCATTCACATGATCAATCAGTTAGTCAGGCAATATATCAGTCAGTCAGTTCATTAGTCAATCAGTTAATTAATCAATCAGTCTGCCAGTCAGTTGATTAATTGGCCAGTTGGTTACAGTCTCAATCAAAAAAAGTCAGTCAATCAAGTAATCAGGCAATTAGTCAGTTATTTGGTTAAACAGTTAGTTAATTAGTCAGTCAGTCAGCCAGTCAATTAATCAGTCGCTCACTCACTCAAGAAACCAGTCAGTAACTTGATCAATCAGGTAGTCAGGCAATATATCAGTCATTAGTCAATCACTCAAGTTTGTTGTCAGTCAAACAATTGGTCAGCTGGTCACATTCTTAATTTTAAAAAAGTCAGTTCAACAGTCAGTCAATCAAGTAATCAGGAAATTAGTCAGTCAAATTAGTTAGTCAATAAGACAATTATTCAAACAATTAGTCAGTCCGTTGCTTTGATCAATCAGTTAGTCAAGCAATGTGTCAGTCAGTCAGTTCATTAGTCAATCAGTAGGTCAGTCAGTTCATTAGTCAATCAGTCAGTTTGTTAGTCAGTCAGTTATTTGATAAAAATAAAAAAAAGTTAATCAATCAGTCAATCAAGTAATCGGTCATTAACACAATCAGTCAATATGTTGGTCAGTCAGTTCATCAATTAATCAGTCAGTCAGCAAATTAGACAATCAATTAATCAGTCAGTCACTTTGTCAGACAAAAAGTCAAATAGTCAGGCAGTCAATTAGTCAGTCATTCACATGATTAATCAGTTAGTCAGGCAATGTATCAGTCAGTCAGTTCATTAGTCAATCAGTCAGTTTGTCAGTCAGTCAGTCAGTCAGTCAAACAATTGGTCAGCTGTCACTCTCCTAATCAAAAAAGACAGTTAAGCAGTCAGAAATGGGTGACTGTGGCCTGTAATGCCGGTTGAGCTCTTGGGAAAAAGGCCAGTTTCCTGAGAGCTTTGACGGGTTCCTCTCTGCAGGGGGCAAAATATTGTCTCCATAACGCCCTTAAAGACAACAACAACAACAACAACAAGGGTCACCTGGAGCAGTGCAGCGTTGCTTCCACATTTATTACTCAGCCTGTTTTAGTTTACTAAACATAATCTAGCTCACATGAACGTGACCTACTTTATAAGCTCGGCTATTATCGCCAGCACTTTTTCATTCAGTGAAAAACAGTAAATCCGTGTTGAGGAGCCTCTTAGAAATAAAAGCTTTTCATCACGTCAGTTTACAGGGAGACGCTTCACGCGCCTCATGTGCAAAGCGCAACTGTTAAACCTTTTCTGCCATCTACCGGGCTTCTGTAAAACTACAGTCTACAAACCAAGTGAAAGGTGTTTGGTTAAAAAAAAAAAATGTATGCAACTGTAGTTATATACTAATACCAATACCAATACTACTACTACTACTACTACTACTACTAATAATAATAATAATAATATACCATTTCAATAAAAATAAATAAATAAATTATTTTTGTGTTTAGTCATTTTTAATTGTTCACTAATTAATTATTATTATTATTTATTTATTTATTATTATTTTTTTATTATTATTGTTGTTGTTGTTGTATTTGTGCAGCTTTGTTAAACATCGACTGCCACGTGTTCCAGATATTTTTTAAATGGTTAATAATAATAATAATAATCATTTTTATT
>JAQQZT010000039.1:31079155-31101282 GCA_030068275.1 Clarias platycephalus
CGAGCCTGCCCCGGGAATCGAACCCGGACCCTGGAGGTGCAAGGCGACAGTGCTAACCACTACACCACCGTGCCGCCTCTATAAGCAGTTGGTAATATAAATTTTTGGTAATATAAAGTATGAGTCAACAAAGTATGAGTACTTGCAGAAGATTCATTTTTGATGAATGCGTCATGGAATTTGTCATGTCATATGTCAAATGGCAAATTTAACGTTGGAAAAGAGTTAGCTAGAGTATTGTAGATCATCTGGGACTGTTGTTAGTATTAATACCAACCATCCATTCATCTAGGGACCACGGAGACCAATGGTGACCATTAATACAATAATCACTATTGGCCTCCTCTGTCCCTAGTTGGACTACAGAGGTTCCTAGATGAATGGATGGTTGGTATTAATACTAACAACAGTCCCAGATGATCTACAATAGATCAGGTTGGTGTTAACTAGGAACTTTGGAGGCCAATGTATCTATCCATTCTAGTATCTATTCTGTAGTAGGACCTTCAGTCAATTCATGTATAGGCCCATGTAAATAGTGGTTTGTTGAGGTCTGTGAACCATAGCAAAACTGGTTCGGGTTGCCAGGAAGGGTACACTAACTTAAATACCCTCTTCACAACCATGCTGCATAGAAAAGCATCTCAGAATGCACAGGACATTGCACCTTGAGGTGGACGGTCTGCAACTAGCCAAGATCAGGAATCTGATGCTATAGTGGACAGAAACTCACCAAAACTAGACAGCTAAATATCAGAGAAATGTCACCTGGTTGCCTGGCTTTGGCAATTCTGTGCCCACTATAGCACCAAATTCCTTTAAAGTATGACAACTTCTGGCCAAACAGAAAGCTATAGATTTCAGAATATCTGACAATGTGAAGGGTTTTCCCAGACCATAGCACATAAAATAATGAAAATAATAAAAATAAAAGCCATGCATGCAGTAAATAATTATTAAACCACTCGTACAGGATCAAAATCAAGAAGATTAGAAGTCTGCGTTTACCTCCGTAGTCCAGTTGTAACGATGCTTTGTCGGTTCCCCTGGACGTGCTCACGGTGCAAAGGTAGTGCCCTGCATCCTTCACTCCTACGTTCTCTATCCTTACTGAAGCATTTCCTTTGCTTAGCTCATTCACAAACAGTGAAGTACGTTTCCGATATGTAGAGTGCTGCTTATCCAGCTGGTCCCGCTCGTAGTAGAAGCTATGGACCACGTCGTTATTCTCCGTCCGCTGCCATGTCACCACCAGACTGGAAAGGTTAGGGTTTGGTCCAAAGTCAGGTGAGAACACACAGCCCAGAACCACAGCGTGTCCTCGAGCGGCTGCCAGACGCCCTGATGGTACTGTCACTCTTAGGACGTCTAGGAAGGAAGATGTGTTAGTTTGCATGAGTAGAGGTTTGAATAATGAGACTAAACTTGTGTTGTATTCATAAACGGCTTGCAGTGGTTGATATTTTTCCACCTGCTTTATGAAAAACAACTGATGAAGACAGTTATCACCTAAATAGATGTCACCCAGAACTGATTAAGCTTTTAAATTCAACAAGCTCATAGCACCAGCCCTATCGATATACTTCATCAGTTAAATGATTTATATAATCATCTTTCATATCTTTCATATCTTTCATATCTGTCCTGTCAACACTGGGTGTAAACCGTGCATGGATGGGGTGCCATCATTTGTTCATGGTGCATTCATTCATTTAATATTTTCCCCAATAGGCCCTAAACACTGACAGTGTTGAGAAAAAAGAAAAATGCTGAAAAGTGCCCTATTATAAAAATCTAAGCGCAAGGCCAATTCTTTCTCATTCAAAATAAACCAAAAAAAACCCCAAAAGGATTGTTATCTAGATGTGGGAAAATGAACTCTCTGTGGGTTAAACTCACATACTGTATATAAATACTTATGATATAAATCTTAGAAAGCATTTAATCCAAGAACCAGAAAGACACAAGACTTTTTACAAGACTGCCAGTGAAAATATGGAAGTACATTAGTGCCAAAATGCCTCAAAGCAAAATAGCAGGTTGAATTACATGAACTGGAAAAAACGTGTTACAATAATAATTTTAATGCAAAAATATTCAAGTTACTAAATTTCAGTTCAAAAGTATTTTCAATGGTTAATGTGAACGTGATGACATGCGTTTTTAAATTAAATGTATGATAATGCTAATAAACACATTGATAGATAGATCTAGTTAACTTTAATATTTTTGCATTGAATTTTAAATGCTTGAATTACATTTTCACTTGAAATATACAACCACAATAAATTGCAGTGGCAAAAACTTCAAACATTGTAAATGCTCTAAGGATTTTTTTTCAATTCAGATCAAATTGCAATGCAGAAAAATTCAAACGTTTTTATTGCAACACGTTTTTTTCAGTTCATGTAATTCAACCTGCTATTTTGCTTTGAGGAATTTTGGGACTAATGTACTTCCATACACCTGCTTGCCAAATATTTCTGCCTCTTTATTTTCAGCTTCTTATCACCTGATATGTATTGAGAATATTTTTTGCGACAAAAAGACACAATGTGTAAAATGATCAATTCTAGTTTTAGGTTTGCATTTCGATTTTCAGTGAACCATTTAATAATCCTTCTTTTCTGTGAACTGTGATTCGTGAAGAAAGTAGGACTGTAAACAACAGGACAGGAATCTTATTGTAAATGATGTTTGAATTAACACTGACATCTGAATTACTACTAGTAAATAACATGATTTTCTTGCCACATTAAAAAAAAAAAAAAAAAAAGAAAAATAGAATTTGCTATGTGGTTTTCGCACTTGGTTCTTCTCGCTCACTGTATCTCTCTCGCCTGTTCTCTCTCTTTTGTTGTGCTGTAATCCAAAAGTTAACAACCAAGTACAGCATGTATAATTTACAAGTCCTTTGGTATTTGAAACCTTGTGCCATGAATTAAATCCAAAATGTTGAATAGAAAGGAAGTTATGAGCAGTTATGTGCTAGATGCTGATCAGATTATTTTTTACTTTAACGGAGGGTACATACATTAATATGCTATATTATAAACTATAGTCTATAATGAATAAAATAATAATAATCTATAATAAATAACTATTATGAATAGATGAAACAATAGTTTTAAAAAATTTATATCCATCTATAGAAAAAAGTCATTTAAGATGAGATGGTTTGTTCCAGTCATTCAGTTCACTGTCCATAGGTCTACTGTAAATATAGAACATATAGCATACGTAATTTAGTTGGCTGTCACTGTATATATTTATTATGCGAAAAAAACATAAACTAGAGAGAGAGAGAGACATTTTGTTGGTGTCTGAGCACGTGTCTTCTTTAGGCAAAAATATTCAGGCTTAAGCTTAATATTTTGTTGCTGTAATGATGTTCGGATTTAACTGTAACAGTAAAATGCTAAAACTAATTTCACTGTCGCATAATTTCAATTTGAATAAAGCAAAACAGTATGCATGTATGCATTATGAATGTGATAAACAAACTCTGGGGAAAACAAATCATGATTTAGTTTTTCATTAGGCAAATATCTTTCCTAGCTTAAAGTTTTTTTTCTTTTCAAGAAGGTTATGTAAGTATTGCTGCATTCTAAAAGTGTCTCTAAGAGGAATCTCAGCACTAATCGTTCTCGGGAGTATTTTATCAGGAGGAATGTTTTGTTCCCTTGTCTATTCCTTGTGCCCAGCACCAAGTTTCTCACACGCACACCCTAAGGACTCTCTTGCAAGGACCAGTACTGCTCAATAGATGAGGTCACCTACCTGCATATGAACAAAAGATGCTGAGAAAAAGAACGGTAGTGTGCAGTAATGCGCACTGGCAGATCGCTGCTGTATTCATTACTGCTCCTTCTGCACCAACTCCACACATGTAGACAAACGGAGCATGGTTCAACAGACGAGGTCTATAAATACCAACTCTGCAGCCCCTCCTACTAAAGGCGAAGCTTTTCGTTGCTTTTTTCCCCCTTGTTTTTCAAAAACCCTCAACTTTTTTTAGTGCGTTATATGATTTATATCAAGAGACCTCATGTGGGTATGGTTCTTCTCGTCCACAAAAATCTGATTGGTCCTGTGAACGCAGCCTTGACAGTGTTACTGATTTTATCCTGGTGCATAAAATGTAATGTGGTCACAGTGTGTGAGAAAAAAAGAAAAACAGCTTTTAAAAATTCCCATAGGCCACATTTGGACTAACTATTGTTGCTTTAATGCAGAATGGGGTAGTGGGTTAGCGTGGGTGTCCAATTAGACATTTTATTAAGCACAACAGATTCCTGTGCACTGAAAAAAGCCGCTATGGACACAGTGTGAGCTTCGTTCCTAAAACCCATTCCTTCTTTTCCTTTTTTCCCCCCTTTTCTTTGAAAGCAGCCTCAAATCAACCCTGGCATGGCAAATCTGCATAGTTACCCCATATCTGTGCAGTCTGAAAATGTTAGGAATACTTTTATAATCTAGGGTTATATAGATAGAGAAAACTGAAGCTGCTGTTACTATAACTTGGTGCCTTGGATTGCGAGTGGCCCGGCTTGTTCCGCAAGACGAGCAAAAATGTTTAAATAAATTTGAAGTTTTAGTAACCAAGTATCATCGAGCATCATGTGGCATGATACACCGCGCGAGGATGAGTCTCTACTCGGTAAACTGGTGTGTGTATGTGTGTGTCTACAGTATGTGTGAAAGTCGTCCTTCACAGCAGCCGCATCCCCCTTCAGAAGCCACCAGAATGTTGTGTATGTAAACTTGTTATCCTGTTGATCCCAGCCTATTCTGGTTTCCGAGTAAATGAGAGAGCTGACGAGTTGGCAAAAGAAGAAACCAAAAAAGTGGATGTTGAGATGAATATCAAATTGGAAAAAGTCAGAGGAGGAAGGTATCGTGCAGAGAAAGACAAAACAACACTGGCAACATGAGTGGGGTTTTGTGGCAAAACCGAGACATTTGCATTTAACAAAGGTCAAAGTAGATGTGATAGGGCAGGGGAAATTTGAAAAGAGGGAATATTACTAGAATTGGACACAGTGACCTTAATCGCACTCACGTCACTGTAGCACTTCACTACGAAAGTGTGCCTCCTTTTTTAGGAGGAACCGACTGAAAAAGCAGTGGGTTTGGGTGAAAGATTCTGACCGACATCTGCAAACATTTAAGCAAACACAAGAGTTTGAAGCATGCCTGGCATTTGGTAGATTATGAGTGAAAAGATGTCATTGTGGTGATATAGTGACTGTTGTCTTTCCTGCCATAGTAATGAGAACGATATTGAAAATTCAGCAGATTGTGAGAGTTAAGCAGCTGCTGTGGTGGCACAGTGCCTGTGTTGTCATTTGTGTTCCACCGATTAAACTAACTGAAAAAAAAAAACAATGCAGGGAAGGATGCCAGGAATTCAGGAGATTGTGAGTGTAAAGCACCATTTTGGTGGCATAATGACTGGCACAAAATCTACAGCACTTAGAAAACTGTATTTTTATCTGAAGAAAACAACTGTCTGTAATGACATTTAATTTGAAAACCCTTTTAAATGTTTTTATAATGAATTTGTTAAATATAGTTGTATCTAAAAAGGCAGCACTGCAAAAACATGAACTATTTAATGCAGCTGTACATCATTAAAAAGAATTAAAACTTTAATTTGAAAAAAGTTTTTTATTTGTATAATTTTATACTAAAAACATTTTCGTGTGCAGCGTTTGAAGGGGATTTCCAGTAGTCACAATGAGAAGTGCATTGCAGAAGTCCAGCCTGGAAGAGACAAACGCATGGACTAACTTTTCTGCATCAACAAACGTGAGTGCTGGACGCAGTTTTACAATATTCCTGAGGTGGAAAATAAGACGTTTTGCACAGATGTTTGACATGAGCCTCATACGTCAAATGAGAGTCCATTTTAACCCCCAGGTTTATAACGGATGTTGACAATGGGAGGGTAAAAACCTGATGCCTCCATCTAGTCAAAACAACAGCAATACTCCAAAAGAAGTAGGAGTGTCATTTCCAAACTGACAGACATAAATACACAGATGGTTTACCTCACTATGCAATAACAATAAGGAATACCCACTCATTATTGAGACATTGAGACAAAAAAAGTTTTTATATATAAACAACTTGCACCAGAACGACTGGAACAGAAGGAAAGAGGAAAGGCTCACGGTCTAAAGCATCGCACTCATGCTGGCACTCACTAAACAGAAACAAAAGAAGTGTGCTTGTACATTACACTTGAATATCAAAGTGAATTTCGCCCATGAAATGAAAACTCAGATTATTCGTTCCACAACCCAAAGCCAAATCCTATTTTAAAGATGAAAAATAAAGTTGAATTAATGCAAAATATAAAGTAAACATAATACAAATTAACCTGCTCTTTACCTTTAAAAAAAGTAAAAATAAATCCCGACAGACAAGTGTTTCTGTGTTTATGCGCGTTACAATATGTGTGTGTGTGTGTGTGTGTATGTGTGAAGCTAAAGTAAGATGAGGAATGACTCCCTCCCTCCTCTCTTATTTGAGAGGGAGTAGGAATCCTATGTATGACAACTTTAACACACACACACACACACACACGAAAACACTGCTCTAATACAAAACGTATTTACCAAGAAACCTCGGTAATGACACTCGAGCGAGCGTACACTAACGGCATCACTGCTGTAAAATACAAATAAAACAAATTAACCTGTTTAACCAAATTAAGCTTAAAGGACGACTTTCACACACACACACGCGGTCATAGTGTTATAGTGAACAGTACACGCGCGCACATGTTGACTATACGAGTGACGCACGCGCACTGAGACCGGGCATGGGAGACGAACGCCCATAATTTCGCAGTGCGAGAGAGAGAGGAACGATTGGCTCGGGTTGTGACAGGATGATTGTTGTTTTGAAGTTATCCTGTGTGTCAGTGAGTAAATAAAGGTTAATTAAGGTATTCATCTATAATAACAGTTCAATCAATTCAAATCTGTCCACAGTTTACGAGAAGCTAAAGCCAAGCATTATACTATTTTGTTCCCACATCTTAGTACGTCATGGCCACAACATAGCATCAGTTCCCATGCCACAGGATATTTTTGTTTTTTTGTAGCTCCACGGACTGGTGGTGCATTTGGGCTCTCCTCCCTTCCTCAGCTCTTATTCCTAATAATAATAATAATAATAATAATAATATAATAATAATATACAAGAATAAACATGAGGAACAGACTTCTAAACTTATAAACTACCTTCCTCATATTTTACGAACATCAAAAGCAACATAGTGTATGTACATGTTATTGATCTGACACAACTAAACACTGACACCTTGTGACTGAAATGAACCCTAAGGCCCTGACTTCCATCTACTGTCTTCATTTTTACCCACGTTTGGCCGGTGTTGAAGTCACGCTAAGACCACAATGGTAGTTAGGAGGGTTTGGGATGATTTATTATTACACTGGCACCACGGTGGGTTAGTGGTTAGCACTGTGTGTGTGGAATTCCCTGGTTCTCCCTGTGCTTGGGGTGGTTTCCTTCTGGTGCTCCAGTTTCCTCCCAAAGCCCAAAGACAGCCGGATTAGACTAATTGGCGTTCCCAAATTGCCTGTAGTGTGTAAATACATGTGCGAATGAACAAATAAATGCAATGGTCACCACTGGTCTCCACGGTCCCTAGTTGGACTTGAAAGGTTCCTAGGTGGATTGATTATTACATTGGTGGAAAACACAACCCACCGCTGTGTCAAGTCACTATGGCTAAAGGTTAATGCAATTATTTCCATTCAAGGTCAAAGGTCTGGAACGACTGGTGATAAAGAAATGACTTTTAATAAACTTGCTTATAACTTACAAGCAATGTACGTTCACGTCTACGGAAGTGGGGAAAGTGCCAGTGTTTGAATGCAATCAGATGCTTAAAACAAATCAACTCTAACTTTAAAGCAACTTATAGTCAAATGTCATAAACATTGAAAATACGTTATAAGTTAGTGTGAAAGTAAAGCCGCTGTTTGCCTGCAAATTGTTGCTCGTGAAGCTAAACAACTTTTTAACATTATACAGTTTACAGGTCTTTTAGAAAAGATTTTAACTACAAGAGAACAATCTTCTTTGTTTTCATTTGTTTTGATGCTTGAATAAACCAATTAAACAAACTGACCTTAAAGGACAACACAATACACTGCAATAATGAAATGATTTTGAAGTAAAACTGAAGCCCTAACCATGGAGCCCTAAGAGGCCGTTCACGTCACGTCTAAAACGTGTATAAAACGCCAGCCATGCTGCTTTCTCCTTCTTCTCGAACCTTAATCTCTGGCCAAGATCGTCATAATGATGTCCAGATGTACTACAAAGCATATCAGTTTATTAATGTGCATATCATGTTTTTATTGTAATGCACAGCAGTGTTGGGTGTAATGCGTTACAAAATAACGCGTTAGAGTACTTGGATTACTTCTAACGCGTTAGGTCCGCCATTTAAGTACTCAGTTATTTACTTTTTCAAAAATGTTATCCATGAGCCAGACAGCAGTCATTCCCAATCCGTTAGTGTGTGTGTGAAAGTCGTCCTACAAGCCCCGCCCCCGATAACCCGCCCCCCGCATAAGGTGAGACAGGGGTATTAGTAGTTAACAGATCATGGGCCAAACTTCGCTGAGTGATGATGGTAGAATAATTATAAAGGTCTTGACTAAAACAACATGCATGAGGAATCACAAAGGAGTTTTCATTTACTGCACTGGAAAAGCACTCAAACTAGTTACTTTTATCAGAAAGTAGCGCTGTAATGTAACTGATTACTTTTTAATGACAGTAATTTTGTAATGTAATTAGTTAGTAAAAGTAACGTCCCCCAACACTGTTGAACAGACACTTCATTATGTTGTATTATTGCATTTCTAATTTGAGGTGTGGGCTGGGCCTGGACACGGGCCAGATCCAGACCTGAGTGCAGACATAGCTTCTATGGGTAAAAGCGTAATATAAAAATAATCTGACTCCAACAAATTAAGATTTATCATGGTTTTTCACATAACGTGTGGCAAACTGACAGATGGTATTGACAGTTTTCACAAATTGCCATCCACTCATGTTTAAAAGTAAGAGTAGGAAAGAATTTTCCTTTAATTATTTCTTCACATTTTACTACCTCCTGTGCAAGCTAAAGTGTCTAACCCTCTCTCCAGTTTGGCTTTCTTTTCGAAAGCCATTTTGATCAGATCATAATAGTCCTACACAGCTCTATTATAAGGGTGTGAACCAGTTGTGACTGGAGCAGTCTGATTAGTATTAAAACTAAAAAGTCAAATGAACACCGCACCCTAATGCGTAGCCTACTTTGCGGCTCTCATGGTCATAAAAAGTGACATCACACTTTCATAGGAACAATCCTACTGCTTGAGTAGAAAGAAATCGAAAAGAAATTAGGCCTTGATCTGAAGGTAGGAATTAACTTTCTGTGCAATTCCTAGGAGTGCATGCTTGGTTTCAAGCACTTTGTTTACTTATCCTTCACATCCCCAGATTAAATCAAATGTTACCTAAAGTGAACAAGAACAGGTTCACACACTCCCATACACTCAACCTCACTACTGCTTATACAAAATAAATACTCACATCCAGTGGATACAGTTGCTCATGGTTTAAAAAACAGGGAAACTCTGAATATGAAATTTAAAACACATCTTGCAAATCTATTAGTGTTTGAGCATGTGCTTGCCACTGGGAATGGCGAGTCATCCAGGAACTCAATGTCAGATTGGGGAGGTCTGGTTGCAAACATCCACATAAATTAAGTAGCAACATGGACTTGGCTTGGCTATACAAACAATTATTCAGAATTCATAATTTTTAACCACCATTTTAAGAGTTGGACAACAAGCCAAGGAAACAAACTGTACTCAAGCTCATCCTCTCTCATGAGGATAACAACTGGACACGGCCTGTTCTGCCACATTCGAATTCCACCTGCAGTGGAAACGAGTTTCTTCAAAGTGGATGCAGCCTAGCTATGCTTACATAACCGCACAGGGAATGCTTTATTCTCTTGCGTCTTTCATGTTAATACTATGAGAACACATCCATTAATGAAAATGCTGAATTGCAATACTTAATCTGCATCTTTATCTAAATATTTATTAAATAAATAACACAAAGCTGTCACAAAAGTCATTTATTGATCACTTCATATACAAACAGCTTATGAACATTTTCCAATGTAAAAAATAATTTACCCTAATCTGTACAAAACACATTTAAAAAATCTTTAGGATAATTATAAAAAAAATAATAAATAAAAAAAAACAGTAGGCTAGACTTCAAAACCATGAATCATTTAATAAAACTGGGCAAGCTTAAGAAAAATGAAAAATATTAAAATCACATCTCCAATCTTGTCCACTCTCAGACTCCTGATAGCTTTAAAGGGGGGAATTTTTTTTATGGGGGGAAAAAAAAAAAAAAAAAAAAAGTAGTTTTCCCTGAGCTTGCAGATGATGTGTGGAGTGCACTGCTGATCAAGCCCCGACCCAACAGGACATCACAAACAAAGCTTTTTGCAGTATGCATGAAATGAAATTCAGGCCTGCATGGGAAACTTCTGGAGGCAAAAAACAGAAAAATATTTCATTAGGACAAAAAGGGCGGGGGGGGGGGGGTGGGAGGAGAAAGAAAGAAACTAAAATCCCCACCTCACACAAGACAAATCAGTTATTAATTGCAGTTTTGCAGTAAACCTACTTTTTTGGCCACCAGCTTGTTCCAGTCAGACAGCAGTTCATCAGATCAGGTCAGCATCTGTGTGAGAACAGAAATAAAATCACTACTTCATACTATACAGATCTCCGACTTTAAACCAAGCTATGCAACTCATGCTTATTTTAATTACTTATTTGATCTATTTTGTGTGAATACTAATTATTTAAAAAATAAATAAAAAAACATTACTATAAATTTCATTTAAATCGTAACTATTTTACATTTACTTTTTTTTTTTTAGACATTTTAGAGCAAGAGTTGCATGTATTAACTTTTTAAATGAAGCTTCTAGATTTTGAACGTGTTCCTTATCTTTTTAAAGCAAAGAAAAACAAAATAGTGGTGTTGAGAAAAAGACATTTAGGGCAGGTGTTACCTTTTTTGCAGCGCTTCCTAAGCCACCTTTTTTGTAGCGCCTCCTTCCCGTTTTTTGTTCTTTATTTTTTCAGCCGAGTCGAGTAAGCCTGCAAGTTTGCAAACTTCTTCACACTACACATAACATTTATCCGAGTGACATGTTGGCCACAAAATGAGAGGGGAAAAGTTGGGGATTTTTTAAAATTAGAATAATTTTTTTGGGTTGAGGTGGCAACATTTATACATTTGGATGTACATGGTCTACATTTTCTTTCCGTGAGTTGTTTGTCAGTGCAATTTTGATCATACGTTACCTTGTTTTAACGAGGTATTTATTTTAGAGGCCACTCAGGCAGGACTCACCTCACGATCCTTTTCGATAAGAGAAAAAGATGGAGTGAGCAGTACGTTTTAAAAACATCAGCACTTCCTGGGAACGCTGGTGCAGCTTTCAAGGAAGTCCCCTTTCAAGAGAAGTGACCCATTTTGCTGTATTGTGTATAAATCATTGAATTGGAAGATTGACATTTATTTCAATTCAAGATAAACAAAATGGGGCGTGTTTGGCATGTTTTTTTGTTTGTTTTACTTTTTATGTTTACTGTGACACAAACAAGACAGTCTACGAATAAGAAGTTAACTGGATTGATTAACAACGATTCATACACAATATTTTTAAATTCAGTGAACAGACGATGGACATGTATTAAATCTGCATGCAAGTTTTGGAAACAAAACTAGTTAGTAAAAGGCATTTATGTACTGAAAACTTAAAGAAAAGCAAAAATACCAGGTTTTGTTAGCTGGAAAACAAGACTGCGCTTTATTGACTGAAATACTACAGAAAAAACATGTTTAGTTCCCTATTTAGGCAACGAACACAAGTATTTTTGTGGAAAAAAAAAAAAATCTATAGACAGCAAAATAAAACGATTAGCCATTGGTAACTTATATACAAGTTTAAACTGGCCACATTTTTTCCATTACAAAGAGAAAGTCCATAAATCAATCAACGGGATTTTACTTTTTTTTTTTTTTTTAATCCTTTTGAACAAAATACTGCGCCTGAAATTGAACATTTTATTTCTTCAGAGTAAATTCTGGATTCAGTTCAACTTGTCAAATAGCTCACTCGTCTATACCCGTCAGGTTTAAGGTTGGCTTTTAGTGTTAGGGATTGTACAGCGGCTTTTAAACACTTTCATAACCGTTGAATTTTTCTTTTTTTTTTGAAAAGGATCACAAAACACTTATTTTGCGCAAAAGTTGATTGACTATTTGTAGGAATCAACCAGGCCTTTACTTTTTAGCCAAAATAACTACATATTACAAAATAAATGAAAATCTCAGCACGCATACTGCACAAACCAACAAACGCAAAGAGGAAGCGCTAAAACCAAACTCTGAGCATATTACTTAATGCAGCAAGGAAAAAAACAAACAAACAAAAAAAAGCTTTTACCAGAATACTATTAAAAGAATATATTTATATATATAAAAAAAAAAAATTAAAAAAAACAAGAACAAAATATCAATGTCTAAAAATTACTTTGAGCTGTTAAAAGGAGTTACAATTGAAGGCGGTTGCCCTGGCAACCCGAATGAGTGTCACATCTCAGAATCTTCCATACGGGTGTTCTCGGTAGTTGCCTTTATTCTGGCGGGCAGGAGGAGCTTTGCCTCCGCCACTGCCCCAAGCAGCACCCTCCCAATCGTCTTCAGCTACAGCAGAAGGGGGGGGGGGAGGAGAGACAAAATCATAACATTAACTTTCATGTCTCAGACAATCATCTAATTTCTTAGTAATAGGCAAAGATGCTAATAACCATCTCACCGTACGATTCGTAGTTCTCCTGAGCCTCACCGTGGCCGTAGTCATAGTATTCAGTTTCCCTATAAGAAAAATAAATATTTAACATTATAGCAAACAAAGATGAGTCTTCCCAGCTAAACTGCTAAAACACTGAAAGCTCAAAAGCCGTCTTGACAAAATAAAGTACGATGGACTTACCCCTGTGGTGCTGCCTGGCTGTAATAGTTTTCATAACCTTCGTAAGGAGTTTCGGCGTAGTTCTCCTCATACGCCTAAAGAAAAAGCAAGTTATCGTTTAAAAACAAGAGAAAGTTTAAATATACAACTCCAGGCACAAACGATGGAATCAACACATTGATGTTCATTTATTCATGACTTAACAGCAGGAAACAAACTGTTAAAGATAGTTAAAAATAAACCGGTATAAATATAATGCACAATAAAATTGAACAGACTTGTAACAAGTAAATCATATCAACTTGTAATGTCCTGTACTTGGTAACTAATGAGGGTTTGACTCACGTATTCCTCATACGACTCTGGTGCTTGATGCTGCTGATGAGAGAGTGCGGGTGCAGGTGCCATCCTCTGTGAGGCAGCAGGGGGACGGGAGCGTCCGGCAGCACCTCCGCGGTTAGACGAGGCAGACGGGTGTCCGCCCCTGCCCACGGGTGCTCCTCTAGCTGCTCCACCTCTTCCTGGGCCTCCTCTGGGGGCACCGCCACGAGGGGCACCACCACGAGGGAGCATGCCGCGACCCCTGATGGGGATAATCAAGTCCGAGTTAATCATACTTGTGTCTTAGGGGAAATTTTTATAAAATCATGTCTATTACACAAGTATGACCCAGGGACGAGGGGGGGGTACACACAAAAATCCCGCTATTATTTTGTACCTGGCACCGGGCATGGGAAGTGGTGGGCCTCCACGACCCCGGCCAGGGCCTCCACGGCCCCGACTGGGCGCGTCCTGGGCACCATTCAGATATCCTACATCCATGAAAGGATCCTGGTGCATCTCTTCCATATTGTCCACCTGAAACAGAGCAAAACAATGCTTATAGTACATCTAAAGACTGAGATCAAATCTAAAAATGCCCCATGCTAAACAGTGGATTGTACCGCTGCCAAAAAATAAAAATAAATAAAAACAAAAATAAACAATAATAAAAAAAAAATTAATAAAAAAAAAAAATTTAATAAAAAAAAAAAAAAAAAAGACTTACAGGCATGAGGAACTTCTTGACCTCCTCCATAGCGTGAGCCATACGCAGGTAACATTCAGGGATCGGCGCAAACACTTCAATGTACACATGCAGCTCCATGGACAGGTGAGCGTATTTGGGCTCTCCTCCCTTCCTAAGCTCTTCTTCCTAAAAATAAATACAAGTATAAACACGAGCACAAGACACTATCCTACCTGCTTCTTTTATGACCCTAACAACGAGCGGATTTCATTTATATAATGCAGCTAAACAGTACCACCTAGTGGCTGATATAAAGCATCACAAAACATGGGTGAAAAAAAAATAAAAATAAAGAAGGTTTGTATCTTATTTTTTATTTATTTGATTTTTAAGAAATGGCACCATGCTGGACAATAAGTTAAAAATTTTTAAACCACCATTAGAGCAGGACTGCTCCTAATTCGATTTTTTAATTCTATATACTTATCAATTAATAAATATTTTGTATAATTTACCAATACACTACAAAAATCAATTTCAACCCTGTCCTGTTGACCTGAATCAGTAAATCAGTTTTACCTTGTTCTTGTCCCTCATTGAGCCTTTGCCCAGGACTGAGATCTTTGCCCCGGTTTCCTCCTGCAGCCTTTTGATGGTGCTGCCCTGGGGTCCGAGAATCTTCCCCACAAAGTTGAACTGAAAGACAAAACGAGAAGCAGTTTAGAATTCAGGAAGAAATCACACAAACATTGAGACAATCAAACAATTAAACCTCTCCTCCAGGGACAAACCGTACAGAGAACGATATAGAAAATTAGCTATGTATACAACTAATATGTTTGCATCCACTCACCCGAGGGTACTGCTTGACGGGAATGAGCACTCGTTCTTTCACCCGGACGTTTTTGGCAGTAAACAGATCCAGGTACGTCTCGCCATCTTTTTTCGGCTCACCTTTCTGAATCCGTTCGATCTCTGTATTTAAAAAAAGTACAAGCACCGGATAATTCAATAAGACACATTGCAGTAACAAACACTATTGAAGCTGTCCACCTGAAACACGCACACACAAAAATATATCTATCTGGTGTGCATGTGGAACTTGTTACAACGAAAAGAAACGATACCAGGCTTAAAAACAGGGGGGTGACCCTTTACCAGGATGAGACTAGTGTCTCTATTTAAAGTATACAAATACTCCAGCAATATTCTTTTTTTTTTTCCATATTCAATATAGATGGAGCTCTCTTATTTATTTATATTTACACACAGAAAATAAGCACACATTTACACATTTATATATATATAAAAAAAAAAAAATCTACATATATAAACAATGCTCAATTTTATGGACATCGTTTGCTTACTCCCATTTTTTTTTGCCATGCATAAGATTTATATACAATATGCCAATATTGTAATTATATAACAGTAAATCATTCCATCTTTCTTTTCCCGAAGTGAGCAGGGGACAGCTTGAGTCAAGTGGATTGGTATGCTTTACTGTTTATTATACGTGTGTCTCAAAGGTGTACAAGACCCGCTTTGTCCCCGACTTACGAACGTGCACCGGGAACGGAACCGGGTTCGAAAGTCGGGTACTAACTGTCCACCTACAAACACACATCTCTCTCACTTTCGCTGTATACACACGCACACACAGATTTAACCTACACCATAATGCCAAGTCTTAAATGCATTTGTGGATGGTAACCTGCATTTCGCATCTATGTTATACAACTACATCATTCTATCCATTCATCGCGTTAGACGTGCGCGCGCACACACCCCTCGCTGCGCCCCCCCTCCTCTGTGCCCAGAGATCTTTACTGCTCGGATTCAGGCCAAGCCTGGACATATCTCTCAAAAAATTTCCGGCCAGGAAAATCAGCTTAACCAAAACTACACCACCATACTTTAAGGTCCAAGGGCGTAGCCCGTTCATTTGGCATGTTTTCTTATAAAGTGAGCCACACAAGTCATCTTCCATTGTGCCTGGAAAATGGTGCGCGCGTCCGCGCGACAACCGAAAAACGCCAAAAGATGTAGGTTAGCAACTGGACCTCGATTTCGTCACAGTTATTACACAGAACGTTTACACGTGGTGTGTAAATGTACCCAGATGCCGAAAAACGTGGGCTCGCACACCAGAGCTCTTTGTTCCCCGGGAACGCTCAGACAATGCTAACATGCTAAGCTTTGTCGACTAGCCGGCCTAGCTAGCGCGGTTTAGCACGCGCTCCCAAGTTGAAGGCACTATTCAGCAAAAGCACAGCTCAATGAACTCGCTTAAAAATTAGAAGTGAAATAAATATACATTTATTTACATATAAATCGTACCTGCAGCGAGCAGTTTCATGGCGTGAGTGAAAGACGAGTCCAGGCTGTCCTTCTCCGCCAGCAGCTCCGGCAGGTATTTACTCTCGCTCTCCACCATGTTGGGATTATTACTGTTGCTGCTGTTGTTATTCGGTTTCTTTCCTTTGATGCTGTTGTTACGATTCGCATCCATTAATCCTGTGTGTGTGGTTTAGCAGAGTGTACAGAGCGCTGGAGTAGAGAAGCACGGAGGATGTGTGCAGCTTCTCTCTAACAAAGGTGGTCGTTACGTCTTTTCCCCTACCCGTATTTAAATAAGCCCCGCCTGCCGTACGATGATTGGCTTAACAACGCCTTCAATAAAAACGAATCCTATGATTGGATACATTATGAAGAAACAGCCAATCATAGCATCGAATGCGGGACTTTGCGCCTTAACACCGGAACAGGAAATTACGTTGTCAAGGGAACGGGGTTTATCCGTTCTTGAGCGAAATGAGGAATCAAACATGGCGGCTGTTATGGCTTTAATTTTATTAATATTTTATGATGCTGGAGTTGTAAACGATTTTATATTGTGGTGCCAAACAAGACAAAAATACTTAAAAATAATAATAATAATAATAATAATAATAATAATACTATATAATATGACATGATATAGTCATAGGATGTAGTGAGAGGACATCTTGTGTCCAAAATAAATCACACCCTGATATACACTGACCAGCCATTACATTACATTATAACCACCGCCTAATATTGAGGAGGTCCCCCCGTTTTGCCCCCAATTGGGGCTACAGTAGCTCTTCTATCGCTTCCCATGTGCATCAGTGAGCCCTGGCCCCCCATGACCCTGTAATAAGTTCACTGTGTCTCCTTCCTTTGGTTCCTTGCTGTCTAATATATCCTACCCACTTCCAGCCACCATTGTATTGAGGTATTGTATCTGTATCTACTGTGAGAAGGAACAAAATGTAATGGCAAAGACAACTGAGTCACAGCAACTCAAAAAAAAAAACTGTCCCAATAGACAGGTGTCAGGACACATAGGTCATTACTGTTTTGGTGGCAAAGGGGGGGGGGCATACTCAATATTAAGTCATCATGTTATTGCTGATCAGTGTAATAAATCCATGAAACCATAGTTCAGCTGCAACAATACTAGTAGACCGTTTGGTAAAAAGCAAAAGTTTGGAGTTTAATTCCCACCCAATGCCCAAGCCCCAGTCACTGAATGCAGTGCTGGTCCCCTGCCCAGATATAAATGGGAGGGTTGCATAAGGAAGGGCATCCCGCGTTAAACCTGTGCCAAGTTGTGCATGGATCAGATGGTCTGCTGTGGCAACCCCTCCACAGGAGCAGCCAAAAATCTAACAACAGAACTGAATGCCTTTCTATGCTGTAGCATTACAGTTCACCCCACTGGAATGTAGAATATAGAGGCCCAGATCTGTTCCAGCATAACTTCAATGTACCTGTCAAGACACGGTTTGTCAAGCTTAACCTCAACCTTTGAGATGAACTGGAATGCTGACTGCCCCCCAGGGTTCCTCACCCAGAATCAAAACCCTGACCCCAACTAATGCACTTGTGGATTGTGGAGTTTGCAAATTCCCACAGCCACTTTCTGAAATCTAGTGGAAAGGTTTTGAAAAAGGTTGGTGGTCATTATAGTGGGGTATAGTATAGTTAATTATATTAACGTAGGGTCTATCTGTGGAACAGGATGTTTAACAAACACATGACTTCATGATGGGCAGATGACCACAAACTTTTCGGCCATCCGGTGCATTATTTCACAGTATTACTCGCGTATTGCATGCGCTTGGTGGTTTTAGTATTTACATCTAATGTTTTTCCCCACATTGGTACCAAAATAGATGTTAGAGTTAAAACATACAGTATATGGGACACTATTACATTTCACTCATTCAGGTCATGGACACATTAACAAACCATATATTTAAAATATTCAATAAAATAACATTAGAGCTATGAAATATGTCTAAATACAGAGTCACCTCTTAAAAAGACTTGAGCAAAATGTCCTCACAGAACCCCACGTGGTCCAATAATCATTCCAGAAATTGTACTGCTTTAATTGACAATCACCTGCAAATTGTCCCATTGCTTCACAACAGAAGCATGGCTCTTTCTATGGGTTATTACATAAAAGTTGTCCGAGAGTCATCTACTTTGTGCTTCTTAACCCTCTCAAGGCAGGCGTTGCAGATTTGCAACAGTTAAAAACTAAATACCTTATTACTTACTTACTTACTACTACTTACTTACTAACCAGATAAATATTTTATGAGGTTTTTTTTACTCAGGAGTACCACTGCAGGACTTGGTTGACCCTTTAGCAACAAAAACTTCATTTGAGCCTGAAAGGGTTAAAGACAGCCGCACAAAAGTTGTTGTATCCACAGCAATGCACATAAAGTGTGCACACAGACCTGATTGAGATGCGAATTAAAATTTATGTAAAGAAATACTATACATTTTAATTTAATTGTAATTCTTGTGCACAAAAGCATTGTGTAAGTAAGGATTATTTTTAATTCTTAATTTTATTATTATTATTTTTTTTTAATGAGGAAAGAGGAAAAATATACAAACACCACCAATATGGCACTTGAAATTTTATTTGACCAAAATCACACGTTCTTTCTTTCCCCAGAACATCTGTATGACAGAATATATACCTACAGTAATAAATCCCACTGAGTAGTAAAAGAATGAAGCTGATTGAGTCCATCTCTTAAGGTTACAATTCCAGAATCATTATCAGCAACTATCCAGAACCAACTATCTAGACATAGACATGAATAGAGAACCAGCAAAGTCTGCTGAATATCCAACAACGAAAGAGAATTTCCATAATCAGCAGTGACGCCAAGTTTATATTTGCTAAAGCAGGTAGTGTATGCAATATAAATAAACAACATTTGATCACTTGAGGCAGTCAACAAAATAGCATGTATTAACGGTGTTGTTTAGTATGAATATATATTAGATATACAAGTAATATATCTAATATGTGTCTTAATGACCAACAAAAAGTAAAGCTGAAAGCTTTGGAATGCTTTCAGGAAAAGATCAATCAATCAAATTCAAATGGAGAAAAGACTCCACAGTAAGCCTTTATTGCAATACATTCCTTTGCTCGTCTCGTCTGCTCTATATTCAGAAACATGATTAGGGATTGTTTCTGGAGTTCTCAAACTCCAAAGAAAAGAAAAAAAAGAAGAAGAAAAAAAAAAAAAAAAGACAGTAAAGTGTCAATGTTAAGTTGATTAAGACATACACCATATTAAAAGCAACAGATTTGGCTCTGAATACGAAAACACGCAAGATGTGTTCAAAGTACTCCATCACTATGTTGCACAGAATAACAAGAGGAATCATCCAGAATAAATAAAAGAATACAGTCAGGCTGACCGGGTCGACAACTGAAGGCACGTGGATATTCCATTTGATCCAAACAACAATGTGAGTGTGATTGCAAGCGAGGATTCGATAGAAGAAATAAATAATAAAAAATAAAAATAAAGAGAGAGACAAAACTACGTCGCCTGTAAGACGAGAGATCGGAGCCGAAGAGGCCGAAATGCAACAGACCAGCAGCGGGTCCCACATGGCGTGAATGGCCTCGATTTAGAGTTCAGTCCAGCAGGGAAGCGGATGGTGATCAGTGCAAGAAGCGAATGCTCATCTTCTGCTCGACATCCACTTTCTCCAACACCTGAAATGAGATAAACAGACATCATGCATGGGCGTCACATAATCCATATCACCACCACAAGTGAACTTGAAATACGTTAGAACAGATGACAATTATTCTCAACAGAGTTTCTAAACAACATGGTTATATTTCAATTCCGAATTAGAACATGAAGCGACATTATGGTGACCCTCGACATCGGTTTCTTATCATCGATATTAGTAGAACGTTGTTAAAAGCTGAACAAAGCTTGGAGTCCTAGACTAAAAGTGATTAAGGAAACTTCTCAGAGCAACTCTGAGTTAGGAAAATACAAAAACCTTTATCTTAGTGAGGAGGTATGGTCGACCCCGGTGCTAGGGATGATTCAGCATCAAGGACAATGATTGATTGATAAATAATAACCTCTGACCACTGTAAAGGTCTTGAAATGCGCTCTTTGTGAAAATAAAATACATGATAATAGAACAAACTGTGAAATCATAATGTTTGTATATAAAGAAATTGTATAATTATGACTACAGGCTGCTTTATGCAAAGTTTCTGTTGTAGGCTAAATATCTTAATGATAATTAAAGCAGCCAAATGTTGAAAACGTGTATACATTTGAAGCAACCAATTTCCACACAGTAGTCACTATATTTAAGTTCTTACATTTATTTACCAAACTGATTTTATTACTTGTAATCCATTTTAGATTGATGGGATCAAAATGTCTCACCTTTCACCAATATACATGATTGCAGGACAGTTTATTTAAGTTGCACTTTTGGACAGTATGAAGCCAACAATCCAAAAGAGATGGAAGGAAGTAAAAGAACAAGAAAACCAGATTGGGCAGTAGATCAGTGTTTACTTTTAGCTTTATGTTAAGTGTTTGGAGAATATTTCTTCTTTCCACCATTTTGTCCTCTGCTATAGAAACTCTAGAGCCTCTTAAAAGTCCTTTCAACTCTTAATGTTTACCTTGGGAGCTGGTTTTAGGGCTAAGATGGTTCGTGAATCGTTTTTATCTTTACTAAGATTCAATCCTAAATTTAAGGGGAAATTCTAAGAAAAGGTCATAATTCTTAGAATTTTCTTAGAATTTCAACACTTGGAGCAACTTTTTGGCTTAAGAAGCTTTGTGAATACAGGCCCAGCCAGATCTTTAAAAAAAGAAAAGAAAAAAAAAAAAAGGTGTATTTCAGCTAGAGCATTAACAGATGCTTTGGGGAACCCTGACACCTGCGTTACCTTGTTAAAGAAATATTTTAATAAATGCAACCTTCATGGCCAAGTTAAATAATAAAAAATAATAATAAATAAAAAGTCTCTTTACTTCTAGCATTTGTATATGCCTAACAAAAGCAAAAGGCAAAGTTTCTTGCGTTTTTATTCACAAATTTTCAAAACCCTAAAATTATCTACTGTACTTCCGGCATCTTGCTGTGTTGTGTGACTTACTAAAATTAGTTACACACAAACACTATTTTTATACAGTATTATGATTAAAAAGTGAGATATGATGATGTCATTAGATGCTTAATATGACTCATATTACAAATAATATTCGTTCCGTCCTACAGCTCAAGCTTTTTAAAATATTTATTAGCTTTTAAAAGTTTTAAGGGTTAAACAAGGGCAGCTCCTTTTAATCACAACTACAGCTCAGGTGTTGATAAAATCAGACTGAAGTGCCGACATGGATTTCCATTCGGTCCTATGAAAGCTGACTCTTGTGCTGCGTCACCTTGATGAACTCGGTGAAGGAGATGCACATGTCTCCGTTGGTATCGGCTTCCTGAATGGTCCGGTCTGCGATGCTGCCCAGCTGCTCGTCAGAAATATTCACACCCACCATCATCCGCAGCACCTGAACACACGCAGGCAGGCAGGCACGCAGGCACACACACACACACACACACACACACACACACACACACACACACACACACACACACACACACACACACACA
>JAQQZT010000039.1:31118787-31141666 GCA_030068275.1 Clarias platycephalus
TATGCAGGTTAGGTTAATTGGCGTTCCCAAATTGCCCGTAGTGTGTGAATGGGTGTGTGAGTGTGTGTATGTGTGTGCCCTGTGATGGATTGGCCACCGGTCCAGGGTGTACCCCGCCTCGTGCCCTAGGCTCCAGGTCCCCGCGACCCTGAATACAGAATAAAGCAGTAAAGAAGATGAGTGAGTGAGTGAGTGAGTGGGTGAGTGGGTGAGCCGGAAAAGTTGTGTTTATTATTTGGGAGACGTAGCTGCAATAACATGAGTGAGACCGAACACGCATTATACGGATGATTGTGTTTCACAAATGCGACCGATTTGTGAAACCCACCACCGCAGCCTCAGAAACCAATACAAATATCTTATATTCAGTGTGAGTTTAATACGGGCAGAAATCTATGAGAACACACAGACGTGCACGAAACAGGACTAGTGGTGCGGAAATCAGTCATGATTGGACGGAGTGTGTTAGTGTTTTAATTTGCGCCACTTCCTTTGCTTGTCCCATCTCTAAACGATTTCCCCTGAAGAAGAAACTGCTGAGTTTTCCATTTCTTTTTTGGCCTTTCTCTGCGGTTTATGTGCGAGTGTGTGTGGTCTGGCCGATGGAGGTGAGAGAGGGAGGGGCTGTGCCTTTTTCCGCCTTCTGCTTTCTGTCTCAGAGCAAAGTTGTGTGACCGTAGCGTGTTCTGAACATGCATGACTTTTGAAAAAAGTGAGTCATAAGCCGCTTAATGTGCATATGTGGTGTGTGTGTATGAGAGAGCAAGAACGTGAGTGTGTATGTGGAAAAGTCTATCCTTCTCTCCATTTTTTTTCCACAGACAGTAAATGAGAGGAGAGAAGTTCGCCATGGGTTACCGTTAAACATCGGCCGGTTGTCTGTTCCCAGGCCAGGCACATGGATCCAGTTACGTGCCACCAGCTGTGTGTGAGTGTGTGTGAGTGTGTGTGTGCGTGTTGAGGAGTCACTTCAGGTCTCTTAGAGCTTTCAGTAGCATTAATGCCTTACTTTTACTGGTGAGCAATGGGGAAGAAGAGACATTTGACAGACGCCACTCCACCACTGTTAGCTTCTAGAAACAACAAATCCAATTAAGTATAAAGTTAATCTAATGTTCATGCAGAGATAATTAGTCGGGTTTATTAAAAACAGAAATCTTATGTGCAAGAGCCTTTTACTAGTAAAGCATTTTATTTGACTCAACTTCCTCCCAGGCCAAAATGAACAAGCCGTGAGAAACTATTAGATTTAAGAGAAAAACATTACAAGATTAAGCCATCTTTTACTCATCATACACTCACTGCCCATGAATAAGACACATGAAGTAAAGCTGTGTACCTTCAGCTTCTCATAACCATTACGTAGTGATAGAGCGTTTACTCTTGCACCAATCCTAACTCAACCTCAAACCCACCATTTTAGCCAGTTCTTACAATGAGCATTGGATAAAAAAAAAAAAAACATTTTCTGCCCCAAGGGCTGCCAGGAAAGCAACTCGATTCTGCCATGTCACTGCTTTTCTTTACTTTTGCTGGAGTGGTCAGTCGTTTCAGATAAAACAACTAACCACAGTCCTATTCCCATTGCTTGTTGGCAAACTTTGTCTTAAACAGAACACTCCAATAACTTTTAAAAGGGATGCCACAAACTTCTTGGCTATATCCGTATAAATAAAAGAAAGGTTTTGTCTGTACATTGGTCAGAACTCTGTCTTTCAATTATATCTCTACATTTCAAAATTTTCTGTCTGCCTGTCCAGCCAGATTTTGTCATTTATGCGTCAAACTGCGGGCGCGTCCTAAATGAAACTTTTGCAGCACTGAGATATCCGCCTGAAGTTTAACCTGCACCATGAGTGAAATCAAAATGTTGAATAAAAGCGATGAACAGTTATGTGCCGAGTTAAATAATTTAAACTTTAAAATAAGCCTCTAATGCGCTATTTGCTCAATGTAAACAAACACCTGCACCAATAGATATTAATTAGAAAAGCTAAACTGAATTGTTTTAGATTGGTTCTTATTTTCATCACTGAAATAACAACACTGATGTGTTATAAGTAATTTTTAACGCGCTGGAGTCGTTTTAAGACAAAACTTCTTTATCTGATCTACTTTTTCGATTTCTCATCAATGACTCACTTTCCAATTACTGAACAGGGAGTGTAATTTGCTGACTACGACAAAAGTGCAACTTGCAAAATGTTATTTCTTTGTATTAATAAATTGCAGAGAGTTCTGAAAGACAGACAGACATGTACGTGGGATTTAACCTGAAATAACAGTATCACTGATTACATTAAAGCTGATCAGCTTATTTTCATCTTCAACCTTTAAACTATTTCTCACGCCAGTTTGGAATAAAACACATTATAAATTAACAATTAACAATTTTGGTTGTAATTAATTCAGCAATGAGATATCATACCTTTTATTGGTTTGAAGTTAAATCTATTATTATAGTGTAACATCCACCAAAGAAATCAGTTTCAGTTAATATTCATATACTGTAAATGGTAACTCCTTTTACAGCCACTTCTTTTTTACTTTCTTTCTTATACTCTTTCTTCTTCTTCTCCTCCACTTTCTTCTTCATTTATAATAAGAGCAAATAATGTGATGTTTATAAAAACCAAAAAAAAAAAAAAGCAACAATTCTTCATTCATGAATATTAAACAAACAGGAATCTCTGTAGGAAACTCCACCCTATCTACAATAACACTGGACATTTGGTCTGTGTGTATTTGGTCTTCGATTATGTGGATCATTGACCACACAGCTGTTACTACAGAAGCAATAACAAGTTAGGACAAGCACATTATTATAAACCTTAAGGATTATTAACTGACAGAGGTCCTGACTCCTAGGAATAAGTCCTGGACTTATCCTCCAATACCTGAGTGAGTGAGTGAGTCGGTCGGTTGGTCGGCCCTTCAGTCAGTCAGTCAAAAGCAAATAAATTAATGAATAAATAAATATTTCATTCTATATTTTATTTTCATATTTATGTCATTTTCATATTTCACATTTCATTCCTTCTCCATTCCATAATCTATCGCTGCAAATATTTCATTTATGCTTAGACAAAAAATAGACAAATCATGATTGCAAACATTGGCATAGTGGTTGGCACTGTGGCCTCAGATCTCCAGGGTCGAGGGCTTGATTCCCGCTTTTTGGGTCTGTGTGCATGGAGTTTGTATGTTCTCTCAATGTTTTGTGGATTTCCTCCTGGCCGATCAGTTTCCTCCCCACAGTCCAGAGACACAGATAAGGCTAATTGGCATCCCAATTTGCCTGTAGTGTGTGAAAGACTGTACAGATAGACCCGACGAGCTCCGTTCCGGAAGCATGTTCATAAGTCAGATTTGTTCGTAAGTCCGATAAAGTGAATCTTATATGCCTTTGACACGGGTACAATGTACTGTAAAGCGTACCAGTCTGCTTGACTAAATCTGTCCAAATTTCCAACACTTCCATCATGTGGCCAAAAACCATAATCATGTCTAAATAATTGGATCTCACATGAAATGTACTAGAAGTGTCGGATAATTCACCATCAGGACAGCTTTACAGGACAGACATTTTCTATCATCGCGCTCCCGGACTGATTCATTGAAACAAATTTCTCCCTCACCCCCACACGCACACACATACAATGTACCGGACTTTGAACATTTTATACATTCACTTACACACTGAAAATATTGTATATAATTGTAAATAATGGTATCTGGTGCACTGCAGTGTCTATTTTTTGTACAATACATGTAAGCTACCCGAGGTCCATTTGTATCTGCGGAAATTCATTGCTCAAATGTTTGTAAGTCGGGGACTAGCTTAATATGTGTTTGAGATCGATTGGTGCCCAAAGTCTCCTGGATAGGGTCCAGGCTTCCTGTGACCCTGTACAGCATAAGCAGCAAAGAAAATGAATTAATGAACTAATTACATTTTTTACATTGGGTACCAGTATAACAGTAAAAAGTTATTTATTTGTTAATTAATTAATTAATTAATTAATTAATTAATTTTTAATGTAATCTCAACACTTTTTTGGGCTGCAAAATCTCCCAAGTGACATTAATTGCGTTTTTATCTCCTGATCATTCATACACTGTGGGGGCAAATAATAATGAAAAAATTAGTCTTCTCAGTGAGTAAATATAAAGAGATTTTATGCATCTAAAGCTTAAGACGGAAGCAAACAATCAACTTTTTGTCAGAGCTAAATTATCATGAATATCTTTTATCTTTCATCTTAATTACTGATAATATTTTACTTGGTAAAAATTTATTACTATCTATACTGCACAAGCTAGGCCCATTTGTTAGATGAAACCTGCTCAAACTGGTAAGAACATTAGTGTGTGTGTGTGTGTGTGTGTGTGTGTGTGTTTCGTGAGCGTATTCTTTTTCCATATTGGCACAAGAGTGCTATTTTTGAGAAAGAAAAAAAAAAAAGAAACCGCATGTGTAAAAGTATCCTAAATCTGTTTTATGTCATGGCCATATGACAGTCTTGTTTTATGTTGTTTTAAGATTCTATTCTGATCTGGTGTTTTAGCTATAACTACGTAATGAAGCTCGCTGTTACCTTAAACTCCCATAAGGAGCCCATTGCCTACGGGACCTTCCTCATTACTGTACCACCAACTTTATATAGTTCGAATGGATCTGGAAGAGAATCTTGCAAATTGAAAATGTCATGGCACCATCAGGAGGAGGAAAAGGTTACACACAATGAGGAGGTCAATGCCGAGGTTACCGACAGTGTCTGGAGCAGTAATAGCACAAACATTTCACATGTGACTAGAAATTGGTAAATTGGAGATAAACGTTACCGCCCTTGTTTTGAGTCAGGATTTCTTTCCAGTTACAGTGCCCTTTGCTATGGTTTCCATTTTCATCCAAAATTACAGTGAGCAACTATATAGAAGCAGTTTAGATAATGAGATCTGATAGCCACAAGACATACGGGTCATTAGTGCTGCAGGGGGTCCGAGTTGTCTTTTATATGAGCTAGGCTTCACCTCAGTGGGGCAACTGACATTTTGTTAAAGAAAATAATCAGATGTTTTGATTCTTACACCCTCCAGCACAACACAGTCAGGCTATTATGTGAATATTTTCATTTCCCATCTTTATTCCCCCCAAAAAGTTTTTGAAAAAACGCTTTGTTCCCTCTCCCATTCCTGGTGTGTTATGTCTGCCTTTAAGGGCAATTATGGTTAAACATGACCCTATACACGGCGGGCATTGTTTCGGGCTGAGCTAGCTCTTCTCTTTGTTCATCTTGTCAAGTTATTTTAGCATATGCCAAAAAAGAGCAATGCCCCTCGTTTCTGAGAAAATTACACATAAACATCCTCTCAAAACACACACACATGCACACACACTGAATACAGTCGTAACAAAGCCACAGATGCTTCTTTCAAACGAACGTTTTCTTGCTAGAGGAAATCTTCACACCTGCATTTTTGTTTGCAATCAGCTAAAAGGAAGACACCATTTGTTATTTCTTTGCACCATGGGGCAAAGGTGAAACTAAAACAATCACACCCTCACCCGCAGACCCTCCCACAAGCCTGCGTGCACAAAGTCCCTGCGAATTCTTTAGAAATGTGCATTCACCTACAAATCATCATAACCGTAAAATTGTTCAAAGCCTTGCTGGGAAGAATCAGGACTGAACAATGGTTGAAAGTGAGAGAGATAGGTAGAGAAATAGATTGGGTGAAGATTCAAAAAGAGAAAGAAGGTATGAAAGGAAATGAGAATGATGACATGGAGGGAGGAACGGAGGTAGAGGGTATGAAAATGAAATGAAAGGCAAAAGCGTGAGATAGTGAGAGATGCAGACCGGAAGACAGGTAGAGATAGACAAGCAAGAAGAGGGACAGGAAGAGAGAGGGGGGGACAGATATGTTGATAGTCATGTAAACAGAATGTTAAAATTGATAGATAAGGGAAAGAAAAAGATGACATTTAAAGGGGGAACATAAATAATTCTGTAATTGCAAATGAAAGACAGAGAGAAGGCAAGAAAGAGAGACAGAAAGCCATTAAGGAGAGATAGTGAGAGATAGAGACAGAGCAAGAGAGACTAAAAGACGGACTTATTAGTAGAACATGAAAGAGAGAAAAGTCAAAAGAGAAAAAAAAAAGAGAAGGGAGAAAAAGAGAGATAGGGGGAAAAAAAACCTTAAATAGAGATGGTATGAAACCGAAAATGAGATCGCGTGTAAAATAAACTATAAGATAGGGCACCGAAAGGAAAGCAAGGGCAAGATGGAGATAGATAAGGCGGGAGATATTTTGACGGATGGAGGAATGTATGAAATGAAGAGGATGAGAGATGAGAGAATCTTTCTCATTTTAAGATTAAGTTTTATTGTATAAAATCAGGTCAGTAAATCAATAAATAAAGGTTTTATAGACTTCAATTTTTTTAGTTTAGGTCTGGAGAAAATATATTTTTTCCTTCTGTAAAGAGCACAGAGCAGATGAGAGAGAGAGAGAGAGAGAGAGAGAGAGAGAGAGAGAGAGAGAGAGAGAGAGCAGTGACTTACTACACCATATATAGAGTAATAATCAGAGGTGGAAAGAGTAACAAGATTTTGTACTCAAGTAAAAGTACTGTTACTTTTTTTTACTGAAGTACAAGTAAAGTTACAGGTCTAAAAATCTACTCAAGTAAAAGTAAAAAGTAGTTCATTAAAAATTTACTCAATGTTACCGAGTTACTTTTTTTAACAGCAGGGGTGGGATGTGGGATTCTTGTATAATTAAAAAAGACAAGGGGATATAAATCTCAAACTAGTTGTTTTTAATTGAAATAACACCATTGCATACTAAAGCTGTTGCCTTTGAGTGGTCGTTTAAATATGACCAGGGGTTTGCTTCATAAGAATTTGTTGGCATTTCGCCTTCAGCTGCGTCTGCATCACTGCCATCTGTTTTGTCCGTCTCCATCGTTCTCGTGAATTTAGCACGTTTGTTCTCCATCAGTCAATCAGTGCAGTGGTTTCCGGGCTGCAATTTCTTTCCTTCCCCATTGAATTATTTACTGTATTTTATTTTATTTGATTTTTTTCTCAGAAACGAATAATGATTTAAAATGTAGCAAAGTACAATACTTATAACAAAACATACTTAAGTAAAAGTAAAATTACAGATTTTAAAAACTAATTTAAAAAGTGAAAGTACACACACAAAAAAAAAAACTCCATTACAATAAAGTGAATTAATGTAATTTGTTAATTTCAACCTCTGGTAATTATATAATCATGTGTTTTATTAGTAATCACAATTCTTGATTCTGATTGTGTGGGAAGGCATGATAAACTTTCTTTTTGAGCTCATACTAATACTTAAATACTCTAAACTACATCAGGGTCTGATATTACTGGTACATAATTAGCTACCAGTGCTTCATGGTGAACCACCACTTGTTGTCTAATTTAAGCCCTGTGAGTCATAAGTACAGGAAATATTACACCTAATAGAATTACATGGAATAAGTGAAATTAAATATGGGAAAAAGAACACACTAAGCACGAATGGACCCGAAGCTACACCTTCTTCTGAGCCCTCTTCACAGGCTTCAACTGTTATGGAGATTCAATACTTGCAGATCTTCTCACTTTATCATCATCATCGTCATCATTATCACACCTCAAAAGTCCTTATTTTCTCAAGCGAAGCAGAATCCCCCAGCCTGAGCTCTCAGGTTTCTTCCAACTTTCTTCAGACTCTTCATATCACTTACTGTGTAGCATGCAATCGCAAATGAAACCATTTTCAGCCTCAGTAAACCCTACTGCAGATGGTAAGCATGTTAGCTGTATTCATGTGCTCTATGCAGGCCATAAGGGAAGGCTAAGGTGTTGACTGTCTGAGCCTGATGCACTGATGTGTTTGTGAATGTTTTAGATGTAATTAGGTTGCATTCCACACAAAAAAACAGCCTGTTATGTATGAAACTGGAATACAAGCCTACAGTAAGTGTGCATGCGGCGACATGTACTCAAAATGTTCTTCTCTTGTTCATACATATGAATTTGGTGAAGGATCACACAAGGGTTTGGATTTTTTTTTTTTTTAAAGGGTGGTGAAATGGCAAGTAGAGTTGATAATTTTTTTAGATATAGTCTTTTTCCAGCCTGTTTATGTGATTTTTGACCCATCTTTTCTGACATTGTGCTCTATTTCTGTAGGTTTATGTTTTTTTTTTTTTATCTTTCTGAAATTTTTTCTAGTTTGGATTGTGTCCGCAGATGCTGGACTGACCCGAAATAATGCAATTAATAAATTGGCGGCATGGTGGTGTAGTGGTTAGCACTGTCGCCTTGCACCTCCAGGGTCCCGGGTTTGATGGAGATGGATTGATGGATTCTCCCCGTGCTTGGTGGGTTTCTTCTGGGTATTCCGGTTTTCTTCCACAGTCCAAAGACATGCACATTAGGCTAATTGACAATCCCAAATCCCATAGTGTGTGAATGATTGTGCACAGTATGTGTGTGTGCCCCGCAATGGATTGGCACCTTGTCCATTTATTTCTCTAAATAATCTCCTGCAACAATAATGTACTTATCCTAGCATTTTACTACTATACCTTTCAGGACCTTATGAGGGATGTGGCAATATCTCTTGCTGAGTTGCTGAGTTCCTGTAATGAGCAAGTGGTATCCGTGAATAATTGTGTGTGCAGTTCCCACAATCGGATGCATTTCTTCTGCAAAGTGGTGACAAATTATCTGTCGACTTTCAAGGATTACGAGTTCTACTCACTGAATATGCGCAGGAATGACTGCAGTGACCTCAGAGCCAGGATCGGACATACGACCAGCTTTTAAGCGTTAACATTCCAATGTTTTACTGCTGCTAAAAGTCTCATCACCGTACTGCACTTGAAGTCTTCTGTAAATGTAAAATCAGTGAATACTAGAAATTTCATCATAATTTCCGGTTTGATCTGAATGTCCCTTGTCAAAATCAACTTAATGTATATATATGTTTCATAAACGTACCCCAACGTTAATATATATTAAGTTAAAAGTACAATACACAAATCAGTTTTAGAATAAAAAATATAAGAACCAATAAATTTTAGTGTGTAACATGACATTGCTATCCACCTCTGAGAACGAATCAGAGGACCGTTCTGTCCCCTTCCCATGTCCGTCAGAAACCTGGCCTGCAGGGGAACTGAGTGGGTGTGGAAAGGGGCTTGCACAACCTCTCCCGCCCCTCAATCAAATAATTATCCATGACCCCCATAGTAACTATCTCAAGCTCGGTCCGTGTGTTTGTCCTTATTTCCCAACCAAATTGCAGGGAACACAATCTATTCTCGTTGGACTTAATGTTTTCTTTTTTTTTTTTTTTCGTCCTTCATGAGAGAAATAGTCATTGTGTATTGATTCTCATGCAACTGCATGGGAACTGCATCTCTTGTATTTCGTCCTACGGGCAAGCGTAGTACATGATGCGCAACATGCGCAGATCTAAACAACATGCTGGACTTTACTTTATATGATGAAGTCACTCATAATGCGTACGTAGTGTGTATGGAGTCACTCATAAATGAATGGCTTTACAGAGTATTTCTTTGGTTTGGGTGTCTTTTTTATTTTTGTATTACCTGCGTACCTGATTAAAAATCACACTATATGTTTACAATACTAACACCACATGCATAATATTGTGTTGATTTCAATTATTCCACCAAAACAGCCATGACCCATGGAAACATTGACTCTACAGTATGAGACCTCTGAGGGTGTGTGTGTGTCACCAAGACCTTCTGTAGCAGCGGATCCTTCGGACAGATCCTGTACATTGTGACGTGAGGCCTCTATGGATCGGACTAGTTTGTCCAGCACATCCCAAATTAATTGAGATCTAAGGAATTTGGACGGCAGGTCAGCACCTTGAACTCTTTGTCATGACCATTGCTGAACAATTTTTTCTGTTATCCTGTTGAAAGACGCCAGCGTCATTAGGGAACACTGTTGTCGTGGACAGGTGTACTGTACTTGGTCTTCAGCAATGTTAATAGGAATATTAACAGGAAGACTCATAGTTTCCCAGCAGAAATATCCTCAAATATTTCTTCTCTTCCTCAGATAAGCAAATATTTGCTTATGACCACATGCTGCAAGTGTTTTATTTCTTGCATATATACATGTTAGTCATAAACAGACAGAAAAACGCTGTGTTGACGAGTATGAATGTGCTACAGTATAAATTAACCAATTTTTGAGTCATTTTAATTTTGGGAAACACTCATTCAATGTGGTGGACAAGGAACTTGCTGGAGATTCAATGGAAATGACATCACTGGTGGCGCAAGCTCTTACCTTACTGTTGACGTTTCCGAGGACGATCAATTGAAACCACTGAAGATCTTGCCACTTGGATGGAAAAAAAAAAAAAAGCTTTAATCAATCTTTTCATTAAAGCTTTGAAGTTCTGCTTGGAACAGTTATTGGATATTGTAGACGTGTGATTTGGAGAGCAGGCCCCTAATATTTGGAGAAAAGTCAGAGAGTGACACGTTTAAGTTTAATGAAAAACAGTTCATGGCAGTGAAATTAGATTTAGTGGTAGTGCAGTCGGCACTGAAGCAAAAAGACATCTCTGTGGGAACAAGCGAGAGAAAGAGAGTGAGAGAGAAACAGAGCGAGAGAGAGTGAGAGAATGAGAGAGAGAGAGAAAGGGAGGGAGGGAGGGAGGGAGGGAGGGAGGGCAGTGCTCTCACTGGTCTCAGCGGACTTACATCTGATGAGAAAAACTACCTTATATCACTCTGGTGTAATGAGACTCTTTTCTTTCTCTCTTTATGAACATGCAGTGCACTTTATTTTTACTTCCCTTATGTATAATCTCTCTTTATTTATGATGTTTTCTCTCTCTCTCTCTCTCGCTCTCAACCGTCCTTCCTTCCCAGAGACGTGAGAAGGGATGGCTTATCACTCTCATAGTCCCTGTGGTCAAAACTTCACGGGAACTGTGTGGGAACCCGTGATGTTGGCCCGTGCTCCGCCTTTCCCAGAATCCTCCACTCCGGTCCGCTTAGGAGAAACATTCTCGGGGCCGGTTCTAACTCGCTGCGTCTTCTCACGGGCACTGGGAAGAGCCAGGCTTGATGGTTTCCGTATGGACGCAGGTACAGCAGTGACCCAGGAAGTGGTTTCAGTGTTCCATGAGAAATCAGAGAACTATCATTTGTCTCTCCCTCTCTTTCTCATTTTTTTCCTTCTTTGCTTGTTTGTTTTCCTTTACTTCCTTGTTTGGGCCCAGCTGGGGTCTGAATTGGTTTTTGATTAAATATAAACCGTGAGACAAACCAACGCAGCTAAATCGGCTGCTCTGTAAATGTGATCTCATCGCTGTGCGTAACTCCTGTTCATGATGGCTGATTATAATTAACATAACACCTTGTATTGCGCTTTGGTTTTGGGGAATCATTATTACTGTAGCTTGTAACCCAGGGTGTGTTAGTAGTAATGAAGGAGTTTAATGTGTGTGTCACGTTGCGTCATCTCGTTACCTCCTTGTTGTTACAGCTCCCATGGGAGAGAGATACAGTAGAGAGCGTGTGCTTCTCATAACTCTGGAGGACATCGAAGAGAGACAATGGAACCTATGAAAATGTGTGTGTGTGTGTGTTTGTGTGCGCGTGTCTGACAGTGTGGATGACTCGTAGTGATGCCGATGATACAAACACAGCCAGATGAAGCAGATGAAGTATGTGTAGGATAAATGATCATGTCTATGAATTCAAAGTTCGCGTGCAGCCTAAAATGTCTGTGTGACATGAAATGAGTAATTCTCTTGAATTCCACTAATTAAAAACTTGCTGTTTCTGGCGTTTTTCTGACTCTGTGGGAGAGCTGCATACTGAGATTGTGTCGAAACGCAAGGAAAAAGTCACGGTGCAGAGCGAAGTGAGTTTCTGACTCAGTGCTGTGGGGTTGATACTCATTTCTAGTTTTTTAGGGGCTCGGGGTTGATTGTGGTTTGATTTATTCCGTGATTCAAAATACTTAAAACTTTGAGGAAAATGCTAGTGGTATTATTAATGGTTATACATCATAACTCGTGGCATCGCGCCCAACATCAGCGTTGACTTTCACGTGAAAAAGAGGGTATGCCACACGCTAGTGATATAGTGTTTCCGAAAAGAAAAAAAACTACATTTCTACATAAAGAAAGGTGTATCAGAATGTGTGTGTTGTGAACTGGCAAAATAAAAATAAAAACGAGTGTGAAGCGTTAAACGTCATGCAGTAAGTAGCTTTCGTCGAACCTTTGGATGTGTGAAACATCTTAGGTGGGTTTCACAAATTCACACTTACATCAGTTGGTAAATGTCAATACGTGCTTTCTCACAGACCACCACACACACACACATACACACACACACACACACACACACACACACACACACATTATATTTCTGAGAAGAACTGACACACTCACCCACACACCTACATCTGTCTTCTTTTTGCTTTAGCTGATTAAATACAGGGCTTTTGTCCTCTGCGTGGGTCTTGTGCCAAGGACAAAAAAAAAAAAATAGAGAGCTATGAAAGGAAACAGGGAAGAAAATACTGGATGTCCTTGTGCTATGTTTAAATGAAAAATATCATTATGATTATTATTCTTGCGCCTATTATTTATTTCTTATAGCATTTTATTTTTATACAGTACCCTTGTGTCGTGCGCCAAACTCTTGCGTAAGGAATTCTTGGGCGTCTGAGGAATACAGTAGAACACGTCAGGGTGTGCCGTTCTAGGGAACCATAAAGCAGTGTCATGCCTGATCAGGCTGAAGAGATATTTTACCTATATCAACTGTCCCACGGTTATGATGGATTATTTCTTAAAGAATAAATAAACTGCACTTTTTATCCATTCAATGTAGTGGAAGGTATTGGGAGACTTCTTCCATAAATCCTACCACTACCATCACTCTTTGACAGGAATCCCCACCATATCAGTGATCACTCTCCCATCTTCTATACCGCTTACCCTGTGAGTAATGTGTGGGAGGTCTGGAGTCTACCCAAGGGCACTTGGGGCATGAGGATGTGTACACCGTGGGCACATGGGCACAGATTATATAATAAGTCCATGTGAATTCAGGCATTATAGAAAGATATAGAAACCACAAGATATTATAAAGTACGCTTTAATACGACATAAACCTGTGAGCTGGAACTACTCTCCTGTCCCTAAGTCTTTAAGCGCTACCTGTCCATTTCACACACATGATGATTAAATGTGTGTTTACTGTATATGTGTTATTTTCCATTGGGAAAACATGTTCGTAAGGATTCGGGAAAATTCATTTTATTTGTATATACTCTCTCTGAGCCTCGCCGGCTCAGTTAATTTGGGATGAAAGCTTTGTCTACATATACAAGTAGTTTTCTCTTTAACCTACTGACCTCATGGACGCAAGATATTTACTCAATCTGACCCTGTGGATGATTACTACGTGTACAACTTTTTGGCTCCTTGATATCCCAATAAACAAATCTGATAAATTAAACAAAGTTATGTTTGATTTCATTAAAACAAACAAACAAAAAAAATCCTTTGAACATGACATTAGGCTACAAAAGTAACTGTTTTTCCTCCGCATACTTTATCATGCTAAATTATTTTATTGTCATCTATTGTGCAAAATGATATGCTATAATCAAATGTTATATATAAAAATGACTAAAATCCCAAATCCAAGCAAAACACACCCACACACACACAAAACGTGTGACTTTTTTTTCTTTTTTCTTTTATTAAAATGCATCAAAACTACATTGTTTGCACACAATGAAGGTAGACTATAGCAGAGCATGGTACAGAGTCAAAAACTACAATATACAGTGAATGGAAAAACACTATTTGTTCTTTTAGGAACAGAGACACTGGGCTCTTGGTGTTACACTCAACACACAATTAACACAACTGGTTGTACAGCTCAGTTTTAGTCCTATTTGCATCAGCTCTTTGGGCATGCATGTCAACAGACCAGCCATGAGAATTACAAAATGCCTTGACTTAATAAACACTTTGCTTTGTTCATTTAACTTAGCGAAGGGATTAGATGATGGATGGATGGACGGATAGATGGATGGGATGGATGTCCGGTTGAAAATTGCAATTATAAAGAATTCTGATTGTGCTTTGTTACACCTCAGACAGTGCTCTTGTAAAGCATTATAAGGCATAGTGTAGGTCATCATTGTTTCCTGAGTTAAACTGAATGGATTGTCATTAGCAAAGATCGCAAGCCCAAATCTGAAACCATGGAACGTCCTTAACTATAATCCCAGAGAAGAAGGAAATCGATATAGAAAAAAAAAAAAAAAAAGGATGCTGATTGCTGTCTAAAGTTTTCATTTTTTGGAACGACTGCATTCTCCTTCCTCAGTTGTAGGTACTTCTGACATGCTTGCTCACTCAATGTCACCCACGGCCTCGGGCTCAGGACGTTAATTATGTACAAACGACAAAAGAAAAAGAGACGAAGCACCATCACAAAGGCTTCAAAGTGGCTTTGGAGCGGAGTGAACAAAGCGCGAGGCATTAGGAGAACCAGTGGCCTAAAGAATAGCTGGCGGTCGCTGAAAGACGATCTCACGCCCACACTCCTCAGCACACACTCTCTCTTTTCGTCATCCTTCCCCCTTTAGGTAGAGAGAGCAGGTGTGGTGGAGTGTGAGCGGCTGGGAAAGGCCTCTGGCTGATGACCTATTGTGCACGCACACACATCTACACACACACACCTGAAAGGAAGGGAGGGACAGATTTCTGGCCACTTTAGCTCCGATGTGGAGCTTGCGCATGGTTTTGTCATCAAAATAATGAGAGACGATCCATTTCATATGTAGTTATCATCTACCGTTTCAGTCGCCCCATTGACGCGAGGAAAGACGAATAATAAAGGCGCTTAAAGCTACGTGTGTTCTTCATTCTTTTCGAGGCTGGGATGACATCATAAAAATGTAACACTTTGGACAACAAAAGGAAAGCGAGACACTGTGCCTTGCAGTATAATCGATTAAGAGTTATTACGATGAAATTTGACCTCTTTGGACTTGTTTTTTTCTTTTCATGAATAGGGTTCCTTGGCATTTTACTTTGGGAGTTTTTTTTTTTTTTTTTTTTTTTTTTTAATAGAATGTTTTAGTGCATTGGAGCTACATAGGAAAATACATTACATTTAAAATTGGTAACCATTTTATAATTTAGAAATAATATATTACAGTAGCATGACTTGAATGCAATCTTATATTAAATCATAGAAATGAAAACAACAAAAAACAAACAAAAGTAAATGCTTTTCTTTTTTTCGACCTGGAAACATTAAGAATAATCATAGAACTGGCTCAAATAAATTAAAGAAACCCAAACCATATTAATCAGTTTAGACAAATAATGGCTTAAAACCATAAAAAAAAAAAAAAAAGAAAGAAAGAAAACGATATAAAAAATAATTACTGTGATAATAAAAACAAGTTGTTCAGGATTGGTGGAGACAAATGAAAACATTAAAAAAAGTTTCAATTATTTTGCACGCTGAATATCAATGCTGTACCATCGAAAGCTGATTGTAGCAATAAATAAAAGTTAGATCAATCACTTCAGCCCAATACAGAGTGTCCTCGCGACACCAGACCTGACCAAATATCAAAGGTCATTCTTTAAATTTCCTGAAGAGTCATTTGCTTTTTTTCTGCTTTTTTTTGTTTTTGCTTGGCCATTGAACTCCTGCTATCATTATCCAGCTGCTCTTGTTACATAATAAAACTAAACGTCAGTCTTTCGGAGTCTGTGCTTTGTTTATTTTTTTCTTCTTTCTGTTCTTTCTCCGCTCAGTTCAGTCTTAAAGCACACAAAGCCTCGTGAAATACACTGTACACTGTCTGAACGACTGAACAACACTGTCTCTGAGAAAAATAAAACATGACTCAAAATGCAGAGCGTCAGACTCGACTGAAACATGCAACTCTTCTGTCGTTGTTCTCTATTTGCTCAGTAAGGCCTCCAGACGGACTCATCCATTCGTCCTGGCGTGCTCATCGCACTCGGCGAGTTGCTGTGGCTGCCATCAGCCTCCACGCCGTCGCTACCGCCGATCAGGCCGCCAGCTCCTGACCCCGATGTGGCGCCTGCCGCCGTGCAGGAGGTCAGCATGCGGCTGGGCGAACGCTCTCCGACTGTGCTGCCGGTGGTGCCACCTGCAGGAACCATGGAGAACTGGTAGGAGCCTGAGCCGGTGCCGTAGTACAGGTGGTATGGGGATGAGTTGGTCTGGAAGTGCGAGCTCTGGTTCTGGTTTCCGGGGTACGGTGGGGGCAAGTAGGTTGTATAGCGGGTGGAGGCAGGAACGCTGAGACCCCCAATGCCGGCACTGGATGGGTTGGCGGAGTAGGTGAAGGGGCCGGGGTAGTGCATGTGAGGGTCGGAGAACCGCGGCGCTGTGAGAGGAGACAGGGATGGGAACGTGGTGCGTTGAGGGAACAGATCTGTACCTGAGACAGAGAGAGAGAGAGAGAGAGAGAGAGAGAGAGAAACAGAAATAAACATTCTGGACACACTGGAGCTGTAGAACATTTTGTAAAAATAGCCCCCATTTGCAGCAGCCATAATTCCAGTAGGACCTACTTTTTACAATTTCAATAAATATATATAAAATTGTTAAACGAACAACATTGCTTTGGTGAACGTTTCCTGTTAGGAGACTTTTTTTTTCAACAGTTGTGAAAGGAGACTTCAGTCAGTGTCAGCGCTTTTAAGGTAAAGCTGTACTTTTGGTGAAATGGTGAAAATATATATCCACTGATTTCTGTCTCATTTCAGGATTTTGAGTAATGTACTTCAATTAACGCACACCAGTTAACACATGTTCAAAGGGTATAAGTTAAACCTTCAGTTAAACAGGATGACTTGGATTCATACTAATGGCGTTAGACGTACTGAAGTTATCGCCATTATCCTGAACTTGCTAACTTCCTACTTTTTGCGACCCCTTTTTATATATTTTATATAATGAACATAAATATTTTATATATCGTTTTTTTTTTTAACCCCTTGGTGCCCAGGCAGAAGCGGTGCATGCTGGGATAGTGGAGCACATTTTGCTAGCGAGCAGGCTTTGGCATGCCAGCAGCTCAAGGGGGGGCGGATGCCGGGCTTCGCGTGCCACCGCCTCATTGAAACGTCTCGCCCCCTCTCCTCCTCCTCCTCCTTCTCCTTCTCCTGCTTCTCTCTGTCTGGAGAAGTGTGGAGAAGAGAAACAGAGATGGGGGGGAAGGGGGGATGAGACGGTTCCTTTACTATTTCCACTGCTTCTTTTTTTTTTCTTCTTCTTCTTCTTTTTCTCAAAGAACATGCTTTGCTGTTTGTGAGGCGGGGCAGAGTGTGAAGTCTGTATATATTTTTTTTTCTTGTTTATTTGATTCCTCAGTGCTCGCTTTTCGAACAGAATTCTGAAGAAAAGGTTTTTTTTTCCCCTCTACCTCAAACACCCCCACACCCACTATTTTGTTGCTCAATATAGTTCAGAGAAAGCTGACAAAGCACTGGATTGTATTTGCTGGAGCAACAACAAGACGTGACTAACACCTGATATACAGAGGCATCGTCCCAATTGGCAGGGCACTAATAATACAGACGCTCAACGAGGACCCGCTAGCCTCCTCTAGAGGCCTGACGGCGATCCTACAGGCTGAAGCACTTGAGTAATAAAGGTGTTCGAAAGAGAAGGACTCGAAACAGAATATTATCCTACGTTCCCTTATAGCCTGCCATTCTTGTCCCTACAACTCTGTGGTATTTGACTAACCTAACCATGCTGGTAACTACAAATTCTTCCTTCTTAGAAAGAGAGGCAATTAGAGAGAGTGAATAGAAAGAAAAAGTATAATTAGTGCTCTCCTCCAAATACGTCTGGCAACTTCCTTGTTGTGTTGCGCAATCAATAGACTAAATGTGACAAGGAAGAAGTCGTCAATTAATTAAGTAACATTTCTTTTGGCTGCTCCCATCAGGGGCAACTTGGCACAATTTGCCAATCTTGGATGCCCTTATTGATGCAACCCTCCCATTTTTCTAAGCTTGCTTAGGACCGGCACTGCATGCAGTGGCTGGGTAGTGTGGGGTGCGGCAACCCACCAACAACGGGGCCCGAACCCCGATCCTCAGATCCTCAACCTAGAGCCTTAGCCGCCTGAGCCAACAACTCCCCCTAATGGGTTAATGAATATGAGTAGTTTATTAAAATTGGGAGACCCAGGAATTCATAAACCTTCTTTGTTCTCTTTCCTAGTACAGCAAGACATCAAAATTCCTTTGGAATCCAGATGTGACTCGAAGCAGAACGGCAGTGGATGAAAACAAAGTCTAACCTCACCAGACTATTATAATTACTATATTATTATTATTATTATTATTATTATTATTATTATTATTATATCCGTGCAGTGATGAAATGTGTGTGAAAACACTTTTGAAAGTGTGTGTGTGTGTGTGTCTTTGTAAAAGTATGTGTGTGTAACAGACAGAGCGGTAGCAGGACCCACCCTACACATGATCTCTATTACTCTCTGTTTAAATGTGTCGACTCGGAGTGAACAGGAAAAAGGAGGGTGAGAAAGATTTAACTAGAAAAGACAAATATACAGGAAACGAATGGGGAAAAAACAGCAGGTAAATCCCAGAGCCTGTCTGACGCACAGACAGGAACGCATGCGCGCCCACATGTGAGTGTGTGTGTGTGTGTGTGTTGTGCCGCACCACAGGGAGCTGTTTTATTCCCAGAGTTCCACTAGCCCACAGTGAAGCGTGTAACCCACCTTGGCACAGAGGTTTGCCTCATTTCCCTGCAATGTATGTATGTCGTGTGTGTGTGTGTGTGTGTGTGTGTGTGTGTGTGTGTGTGTGTGTGTATTGTGTATAGTGTATGTATTGTGTGTGAGTGTGTGTGGTCAGGATGCAAATACTTAGAGCACTCCCCTGTGAAATGTTTGCTTACAAGATGGGAATGCAAACTGTGATGGATTGCACCTGTGGGCCCACTAACAATATGGCCAGGTAAGACAGAGAGACAGTCAGAAGAAAGAGAGACAGGTAAAGTTCGGAATGTGTCGAGAAACTGAAGCTCATTGATATTACTTTCAGTACTAAGAAAGTGAGAGAGAAAGATGCAGAGAAAAGGAGAGACCTGATCATGAGATAGAGACAGAGAGACAGAGAGAGAAACAGAGAAAGGCAGTGAAAGGCAGTAGCTAGTGTGTGTGCGTGCATGTGTGTATGTGTGTGTGTGAGAGAGAGAGAGAGAGAGAAAGACAATAACAGAGACAGAGATATGACAAGGCTGTGAGAGACAAAGATAGACATAGACAAAGAAAGACATTGACAATAATAGACAGAGAAGAACAGTAATAGAACAACAAAAAAAAAGAGAGAGAGACAGGAGTGAGACAGGAGTGACAGAATGGCAGACAAACCCAATGAGAGCAGGACAGAGACAACAAGAGAGCGAGTCAGGGGTTTAAAAGAGAAAAGACAGTGGAAGAAGTTGAAGAGAAACAGTGAGAGTCAGAGAGACAAAGAGAGACGAATAGACAGTGAGAAAAACATGATAAGAAAGAGACATCAGTTCGAGAGAGACAGAAATGAAGAAAGTGGGAGAAAAAGACAGAGAGAGTATACAGGAGCAAGAAAGAGAACAGGCACACACTGTTAAACCTTCTAAATTGTTTTTTTTTTTTTCACAGTTGTACAAATTTGCCTGATAATTACATCTGCATGCCTCTCTGTCTGCATGATTGCCTGTCTGATTGTCTGTCTCACTGTCTGTCTGGTCTGGCTTGGCTGTCTGATCGTCTGACTGCCTGCCTGTCTAACTGTCGCTCTGTCTGATTGTCTGTCTGCCTGTGGTTTTTCACTCGAGTCTTCCCTCAGACAGGTACTTTATAGTCAGTCATCCAAATCATCTGATAACAACCATTTGAACAGTAATTTGTCATGTCACTGTGTACAGTATGTGTGTCAGACCAGAACACATCTTCTCAGTGACCCGACAAATCCAGTCTCCCTGATGCACCACTGGCAGACATTTCAGGTGAGCCCCAGCTGTGAGCTACGGCGTGGGGAGGCGCAATGGGGAGGTAATGGTGGATAAAACCGTCACTTACCCGCGCTAGAGAAAAAGCGAGGCAAATAACCGCCGCTGCGCCTCGGCTGTGTTTATACTGGCACGATAGCATATGGGATAAACACGATGTGTCAAATGCAAATGATTTGATGTCAGATGGTGAGCTGAGCAATCAGTGTCACCCGGCAAAAAAAAAAAAAAACAAACAGTAAAAAAACTATCAAGAAAACAGATCAACAGATAAGGAGCGACGGCCGAGGAGGGACAATTCTAATTCATCTGGGCACCAAAAAGAGTTTCTTAGTCCAGGCTACTCTTGTGATTATGTGTATTTGTGTGTGTGTGTGTGTGTGTGTGTGAGTGTGTGAGTGAGTGTGTTTTTAGGAGCACATGACTCAGCTGCAGTTCTGGCATCATTATGGGATTTGCGGTAACAGGAAGGGCAAACTGACTGAATTGCTGTAGGGATGGAAAAAAACCTTCCAGCTAAGACTGTGTGTGCGTGGAGGTGTGGAAATTTGGGGCTTGTGGGAATAATTGTGTAGGTTTCTGTGTGTGTGTGTGTGTGTGTGTTTATGTCTTACTTGGCCAGCGGATGTCGTCCTCCACTTTGCAGGGTTTGATCTGAGGTGGGTCGATCTGCTCAGGCCACAGTCCTGAAAGACAACCACAAATCAAAATGTAATGTTGTCTCTGCATCCATCCATCCAGCCATCAATCTATCCATCCATCCATCTTTTCATCTAACTGTCTATATGGGTGTTTGCCTAATTATCTATCTATCTTTCCATTAAACCTCCATCCACTCACACATCCATCCATCCATCCATCCATCATCATATTCCCATTTGTGTGTCTACTGTATATTAAACCTTCATCCATCCATCTATCCATCACTTCATTCCTCCATCAAGTATCCATGTGTCTATCTACCCATCCATCCACTAGCCCAGCCTTTGTCCATCTTACTGTACATCCATTTTTCCATTAATTCATTCATTCATCGTTTTTATGTCAATAAACCAACCATCCATACATCCATCCATTGATCGATCCATCTAGCCAGGTATGCCAAGTCATACAGTCGCTTGTCTGACCATTCATTTATCTGATTATCATCTATCTATCTCTCCATTTAATTTTATTCAATCATTTCATCCCACCATCCATTCACCCATCCACCCATCCATCCATCCATCCATCCATCCATCCATCCATCCATCCATCTGTATCAAATTCTTCTTTGCATATTTTCCACAAGAATTAATTGGGTATGCTGTGTTATTGATTCACTTATCAAGGCAGGGGTATGTGTATAAAACAGAGCATGTGTCTGGCCATGTGTGTATGAGTGTTTTTGTGTGTGTGTGTCTAAAAAGTGTGATTGCAACACCCCGACTTTGTTTGCACTTGCTTTACTGGCAGGCCAACGAGCTCATCACGAGACTGTGTTACTGTTCTAATCGGGTCTAGGTTGAGAAAAGCAAACATTCCTAAGTCTGCTTCATAGTGGTATCGCATAACACAAACACACACACACACACACACACACACACATGGAATGTGGAACATGTCTGTAGTACATCTAAGTGGTATAATACCAGGTCGTCTATTACAGCGATTGCGTATATGTGTGTGTGTGTGTGTGTGTGTTGTGTGTGTTGTGTGTGAGAGCAATCGCATGTGTTTTGGTGTGTGTTTGTGTCGGGTGGGGTGGGGTGGGGTGGGGCGGGGCGGGGGTGGATGTGTAAGCTATCTCTAAAATCTTTCTGCCTTGATGACTAAGCAGTCTGTTTGTGTTGTGGAATAAAATTGAGCTACATATTTGTTTTGATGTGTGTGTGTGCGTGTGTACAGTATGTGTATGTTTGCTATTGTGTATATATGTGTATGTTTGGGTTGAAAATAGTTGTGTTTTGAGCATGGTCTTGCCAATAGGAGGATATGTGATGGGTAAGAGGGGCATGCTACAATGTTGGCATGTGGTTAAGTGTTTGTGTATGGCCAGCGCGTGCGTGCGTGTGTGTGTGTGTTTGGTATATAGATCATTATAGTGGAGAGTAGTTTCGAGTCTTGAAATTTCCCCAACTGAAGATTGTGTCAATTTTTTTTTACAAGGAAGTAAGCGTCTTCATCTGGTACCACTTTAACTAGAACGTTATTAGTAATCTAACTCATTCATAAACAATAAAGTATTAGGGAAAATAATACTGGTTGAAATTTTTGCCAGAAACTTCGTTAATACCTTTCGACCAATCAGAATCCAGATTTCTGCAAACCAATTAATCCCCTACAACAAGTAACACTAGTTTTGATGCTACATGTCTGGACAGACTTTCTATCTTCTAAATGTGCATTTTTCCCATGTTAAAAAAAAATTATTATTATAACTGATATATATATATATAAGCACATTTAAAATGAATCTTGACGCTTCTCATCTGCATGTGTTTTGTTTTGATCAAGTGTAGCTTGAGCGATTTCTCCAACTGCTGTGTCTGTGTATCTGTGACCTCTAGACACCAAACCCTTGAGTCAGCGTTACTGTAGGTCGCTCTCACACACACCTCAGTCTCATTGCTGTGGGAGAGAACAGTCCCAGGTCTGAGTCAAAGAGTTTAGAGTAATGTCTGTGTGTGTGTGTGTGTGTGTGTGTGTGTGTGTGTGTGTGTGTGTGTGTGTGTGTGTGTGTGTGTGTGTGT
>JAQQZT010000039.1:31154035-31168522 GCA_030068275.1 Clarias platycephalus
TGGGTGTGTGTGTGTGTGTGTGTGTGTGTGTGTGTGTGTGTGTGTGTGTGTGTGTGTGTGTGTGTGAGAGAGGGAGAGCAAGAGTGTGAGTCAGTGCTTCAGTCACTCCCTCACTTCATTTAATAAAAAAACGTTCCAGAATGAAAGGCAAATGAAGCTAATGAAAGAATGACAGGCTGAAGATAAATAGTTGTGTAGTGTGTTTCTGTTTCTTTCTTCTCAAGGAGATGTATTTAGCCTAATATGCCCAGCTTTCACTTGGGGATTACTAGGTATTATACACCAGCGGGGATCCCCCCTTTTATAAACACAGTCTGACTGCATGTGTGTGTGTGTGTGTGTGTGTGTGTGTATAAAGGGATTGAGGTGTACCAATTTAATAGGTGTGTTTAGCTGGAAAACAGTCGAGGGAATCTTTTGCAACCTGAAACCAAACTAATAAACAGACGGAAAGTGTGCGCGCGCGCGTGTGTATTTTTTAAGAATGAAAAATGTATTGTTAATCTAATAGTAGAGATTAAATGCTAAAGTAGATTAAAATATAATAACAGCAATAATATTATTAACAATAATAATAATAATAATAATAATAATAATAATAATAAAGATGACTATTATTATTATTGTTATTTATTTATTTATTTATTTATCTATTTTATACATAAAAAGAAAAACTAAAACTAAGCATACTGTACTCCTGAAAAGTCTCTGGTAACTTCATCAAAGACCAGTGAGTCTATATCGCAAACATGTATACACACATGCACGCATACACACACACACACCTCCTTTTCTCTCTTCAGCATTGATGCTGCCTTTGAAGGGCCCTTGCTGTGTTTGGCGACATCAAAGTCCACATGAATCTATTGTCTCCTCCAGGAGAACACCATTGGAGAGATTTATGGGATACTGGCGTGGCCTAGTTTATGTACACACCTGGCAGGTGCTTTACACACTCACGCGCGCACACTCGCACACATTTGTCCACGCAAAGAAGACATCTCCATTTCACAGGCTTTGTTGTTGCATTTGCAAATCTTACACAGGTCTCGGTGGCAAAATGCAAAGTGGACAAACCCATCAAGCTTCACGCGATTCTCGTTTTTCGCGCTCTGTCGCGCAGTCCGTCCTAGAGTCCGACATCCGGCATTTCTACACAAAGACACTATGATATCTAGTGATATAGATATGATGAGTGTAGATGCGCGCGTGTGTGTGGTGGTAATGGGTGCGGCTGAGATAGTGTGTTTTAAGGGAGGGTCTCCACACTTTCATCATTTTCATGCTTTTCTTGTAGCTGCTTCATCTTTTGGGTTTAGCACCTACGTTTGCACAGATGCCAGCTCGTATTGTGTGTCTGTGCGCAGTTTCAGTGCGAGTTCACGCCACTCGGAGTTTCTGTTCTAAATTTTTCTGGCACCTGTACTCTGGGTGTGTATTGGATGTGTGCGTGTGACTGCGTTCTTATTGTGGTTTGGCTTGCGGGAGCGTGTGCCTCTGTATCTCTGTATCTGTGAGTGTGTGTGTGTGTGTGTGTGTGTGTGTGTGGTCCTGCTTTTAGCTGCAGGGAATCCCAGGTCCTGTCTGTCAGGTTTCTCTACTCAACCTTACAGCACCATTCTCCTGGCAGCTTGATCAAAGAACCACACACATGCACACACACAAACACACATGCATGGCCTTATACAACCCTTGCTTAAGAAGAAATTGGGTGTGGCCTTATATGAAAAATACCATGATGAGCTATCATCATACTAAACTCTTATGACACACACACAGAGTTATAATTGATTGGGGTTCACAATATACTAGCATGCTTACATAAATGACAAGAGGCAGAATACACTTTAGCACCTCTACACACACTTACTTTTTTACTTACTTACTTTTAGACCCACCCTAAATATAAAATGAACCTCAGCCTTAATAACAAAAGCAATCAGTTTGGCACTTAGATCCTTCCTCTTTAGATAAAAAAAACATCTATTATTATGATTACACAAATGAGATTTAAAAAAAAATATTATCAATCGAATAAAATATAATCAATATATCTCATTGCTTCTATTATTACTCACATTATCACTAGCATGTAATTGATTATGTAGTTAAGGATTTTTTTAAAATTATGTCTCCATTTTTAAACATAACACTTCTAAAAAGTCAGCACTACTTACTAGCCCTTCCTAAACATGAATAATGTCTTACTTTCATTATGTGATTTTTTTTTCTCTCACAGTCAAAAAAAAAACACATGAAACTACGTGATAACATTCTCATCCACACAAATTTAGCAGCTTGTGCATGTGTTGCATGCAAGCTCGATACCACGAGTATGCTTTCTTGCACGCACGCATCTATAAATTCGTGCAGACGCGAACACAAACAAGCGTCATCTCTACGTCTCTGTGTCTCGCTGTCTCTCTCTCCATGTCTGTCTCTCGCTCTTTCCTCCCAGCGGTAATGGCTCTGTGGTTGAGCCCTGCATTAGGTCTATTAGACCCGGCTCCATCCCGCTGAACCGCCGAAGAGTGTTAAGTCAGCAGGCTCTCGTGCGGTCAAGGGTTCGACCCCAGTGGAGGAGGGAGAAAGAGACCTTGACAATTTTGCGGCTCGAGGCCGCCCTGTTTCTCTTAGCGGTCTGGCTAATGAGGGAAAGGCCTAGGCTTAATAAGAGTCCACAACTGAGGTTGGCAACCTTCTAAACCACAAAGGGCTGCCTGTGTCGTCTTTTAACACATCCAAGGTTGCACACATTGGCAGCACACACACACACATTTTTTCACCCAGTTTTGCAGCCGGTTCTTTTGTTGTCTTCAAACAGAACAAAATGAGATTTGGGAATGCTGTGTTATCATCTACCAGTGACTCATGCATCTGTTTTAGCCGTGGGCGTTTCGAGAATAACTCCGACGCTCTTGCCTTGATGCTGCCTTAGGCTTTGACATCATTAGCTCAATTTAACCGGCCCAATGACTACTGACATTATTGGTTTCTTAGATTGCGTACACCGTCTAGTTTCACATCTGTTTAACTCTCTAATACTGCGAGGTTTGTTTGTTCTCTCAAAGTTAATTCCTTAAATTATTCTCAGGAAAGTAAACATACATCTTAACTTAATTCTGCCGTTCCACTAGGGGTATAAGTCCATCAAAAAATATTACCTATTAAATGTCTTACTTTTCCAACATGATACAAGTAAAGATATGATCTTTTTCCTCCTTTGTCACCCCCCCCCCCCCCCCGCCCCCATCTTAATGGCAACTTCTTTCCTGCTAAGTAGTAACACCCAACAATGCCCTACCTCCTGTTTGCCACCTTATTTGTCGTTTACCAATGCCTGGAGCAGACATATTGTTTGAATTTGCACTTTGGCATCTGCTCAAAAGTGATCCACCTTTGATCAATGCTTCTAAATTGTCCTGATGAAAACAAAGAGCATAGCTAATGCCAACCCATTGGTGCAGCAGATCCGGGTGATACTATATCATCTGTAAACATGACATAAACTCTTGAACAGCAACGTGACTCATATAGACTAATATAACTTCAGGATTGGGTGTTATATGGGCTACATCTATTTTAGCTCCGGCCACAGACTCAGTGACTACTGGTTGTTTTTAGCACATATCACAGTACTACTGCATAGATGACACCCTAGCTTTACATTTGCACACACCACCATAATCACACATAAATTCATCTCTAATTTTGATTATATCACTTGGCCTATTTGTCATAATAGCCACAGGACAGCAGATGACTATAGAGAGATGTATTTAGGTCAGAAATAGCGAGGCATGGCTCAAGCTTATTGAAGCAACAGAAATATACTAAAAGGAAGATGCATTTTTGAGTACTCACGTCTAGGCTCTCGTGGCCCATCCACTGTGACTTTGATTGCGCGGTGGTAGGTGGCCACTTGGGGCGGTCCGGTGAACACAGTGATTGTGAGAGTAAAACTCTTTCCTGAAATAAATAAATGAAATTATTTACAGTGCACTTGCTGTGGGCTACAAGAGGAAGTAGGCAAGGGTCTTTTACAGTATTTACCGCCTGTCTTCCTCGGTGGTCATGTGGCTTAGGTTTAATTCGCTGTCATTTGCGTCATTGTGGTGGGACACTTTCAGTGAACCAGACACTTTTCAAGATGGTCAGAAATCATAATCTCCAAAAGGCAATTTTACCAAGTGCTTGAAAGGAGATTTAATGCATTAACTCTCCTTTTTATTGTATTCGCAAAAAAAAACATCTTAAGTGATAAATAAAGTGAAACACCACAGAGAAAATCAGCAGCTAATTCAATAATATGATTCTGAAATTCATGCTAAATACTGTGTTCTATTTACAGTATATTACATTCACTTTTACATATTTATTAGGTCAATTCACAAGTCTTACTAATTATTCAGTTTTCCGGCAACAGTGCAAAGACATTAGTGCAATTTAAATCTTGTTTTTCCCCGACTTGATTTTGAAATTGGTTTTCCAGAAGTGTCCAAGCATTAAGAAATATGTTGAAATCAACCCTGTATATCTTACAAGTAAATTTCAAGCAATAAAGATGTTATCTTTTATGTGCTTTTTGTTCAAATTTAGCAAGTCAAGCTGGTATTTCACAGGTACTCCATTAACATGTATGCTTTTAGAGATATTTCATACTATATTTTCTTAAGGTTTTGTAAAAAATTAATTAATTAGAAAGTATAGCTACGGTGTTAAGAGTGCTACAGTAGCTTGAGATTGGCTTCAAAACTCTAATAATGTTTAGTTACAAAATATACTTTTGGCCCACTTTTGTCTACTGTACGTTATACCTACATGGATAACATTAAAAGAAGTTTTTTGTTGTCTATGGCTTTCAGTAGGCTATAGAAATTTATATGAACTTTTATTGTGGTGTATTTTAGCATTTTAAATGGACCAAAAAAGGCAAGGAGTTAATATAGATGCAGTACTAAGATATTTTAGAGTAAACGCAAAATCTGTTATTACAAAATACTTTTTGTGCTAGTTAAGCCTAAAGCAGTGTTCTACTATTGCATAGTAAAGTAGTGCTTGTGAAAATAAAGGAATTAGCCAGAAGATATTATAATACCACATTTTAGGGTAAATTCAGAAAATTTATCAAGCTAATTATTCCCTAGCATATGGATAGTGCATGAAGAAGTAATTTTTTAGTAATGCTTATGTTTATGTAGAAGGCTAAGATACAGTATATGAACTTAATAATAATAATAATAATAATAATAAAGTACATTTTATTTTAAGTATATCTGTGGTGAGATATATGAACCTAATATACTGTAAAGCTTGGTGGAATAAATTAAATAAGCAAGTAAAGATACGGTTCCTTATGATTCATATCATGAGTTAGCTACAACTTCATTAGCTTGGGGGAATAGCCTTATTATGAGTTAAGCAAGTAAAGATAAAGTTCCTCATCATAATCTTGAAGTAAATATTATTTTTAGTAGGCTACAGTGATTGATAGTACTATAGTCCACTAAAAATAAAATTTACTAGAAGCTACCTGAATATTGAATAATGTTGAAGTAAACTTTATTGTGTGTATAGTATATCTATCTAAGTATAGACAAAGTTCCTCATCATAATCTTGAGGTAATTTTTTTTAGTAGGCTGTAGTGATTAATATCACGAGTTAGCTAGTATTTCTGTATTTAGCTAGTAAAGAAATTTTCTTTGGGATGAATAAATTATCTATCTATCTTTTTCACTAAAAACTATCTGGATATTGTATATTATTGCGTAAGTGCATTTTATTTTAAGTATATTTGTAGTGAGATATATGAACTTAATATACTGTAGAGCTTGGAGGAATAGCCTAATTAAGAGTTAAGCAAGTAAAGATAAAGTTCCTCATCATAATCTTGAGGTAAATTTTATTTTTAGTAAGCTACAGTGATTGACATAACGAGTTATCTAGTATTTTACTAGAAGTATATCTACAGTGATATATACTTATATATATGGATTTATGTACTGTATTGTACACTTTATTTTCATAAGGGCGTATTTTATTCAATTAAAAGCTATGTGATTTTGTTCGTTTGATAATCCACACAGAATGTTCTGGAACATTTGGTTATTGTGCGCGTGGCTGTTAAGCGCACGCGACGAGCCAAGGCAAGAGCTCGCGCGATGTAACGGTCGTATTTTTTAGAAAAGAAAAAAAAAAGAAAGAATGAGAAAAGAAAAAAGAGTAAAGAAAGAAAATAAAAGAAAGAAAATGTGCCGAGAGCGGCGTTTTGGTTTTGTGGAGAAAAACCACACACCTCCATGTTAAACAGTGTGCCAAAATAGCAGTAGCGACTTGGTTATTATGGTGGTGATGGTGATAAACAGCGGTGTTGGACTGGTGTTTGATAAATACGAGAGGCTGAGAGGCTAACTGCTAACGTTACAGGCCTGAGAGGAGGCTGGAGGAGGAGCAGGGTGGAGTAGTAATTGACTGCAGAAATGAAAGGTACTTTTTTTTAATCCCTCATTCCCTTCATCCGTCTGTAACTGTTTAAAAGTCTGGCGTTTACCGGAAAATAAGCGAGCCAGGAGCGAGTTCGAGAGGAAACGAGGGGAAAGGGGGCTGTGAAAGAATCTCAGCTATGTAGGATGTAGGTTTCTTTTTTTTAAAGGTGTGTAAACAAGCTAACCTGTGGGGGAAAATAACATTCAGTCTTTAAAAAACACTTCCGAGTTAGTTTCACTGTCAGTTTCTTCTTCTATTATCATATAAATTATTAATGATTATTTCTGAATTATGAATTTTAAAAGCAAAACAAACAAATCCCAAACGCATCCTATTAAATAATAAGTCTGCAGCCTGTAGTTCAGTGTGTAGTATAGGGCAGTGATCCACATCCAACAGGGAGGCGTTTGGGTTTTAGTCTATTCTTTTTATATCGGAGGGTATTGTTTTATTGGTTTAAATGATGTATTTAAGCACCTCTGCCGCTTCTTCCAACAAATCTCAAGTCGTTGAAACGCGCCACTTGGTTCTTCATGACGGCGGACGCGTTCCTCAGCTCGGCCGAGTAGTTCTCGTCGTTTCCTGCCATGACAGTGACGAGAGTGCCATCGGGTACATCACCGAGAGCCACCACCTGTACAGAGGACCAGGTATGAAAACACACACACACACACACACACACAGAGAGAGAGAGAGAGAGAGAGAGAGAGAACTTGGTCAGGTCAAAACCACATTGACACTCACCGCGCTATATGATAGCAATAACATAATCATATGTATGCATTTATACTACACTATACAAGCATATAATATAAACGTATCTACATAAATAATATAACTGTTTATTTATTATACAGTATAATCAATCATCACAATCAGCAATGACGTCTAAGGCGTGCTACAGTGCACTTCACACTGATTTTCTAATCAGAGTTGAGTCCATAAAATGAATGCAAAATACGGAAAAATAAGTGTTTTAATGTTTTACTACAAAAATGAAAATTATTATTGATTATTGAATTAAAATTATTATTTACTTAATTTCTGAAAGGGGGCCACTGTCTTGATGTTGTTTAAACTCCGGGCCTTAAGTTCTTCAATCCAAATTATTATTATTATTATTATTATTATTATTAGACGTGTATCTCAAACGTGTATCTGTGCACAACGTTACGTGCATATTATTCCTTTTGATAATACAAATTAAGTTTATTTATATATTCATAAGTGTCCCTGAAGCAAACTAAAAGCGAAAAATGGTAAACGTTTCAGCAGAACAGATAAATACGTCTTAAAAATACAGCAAGAGTTAACTGACATGCGTAAATGGAGATAAAAAAAAAGTATAATGCTGCACAAGTCAGAGAGTTTTTCTTGTTTTGGTCAGTAAGGAATAAATTAACGAGTGTTTGTAATAAACAAATTTAAACATGAAAAGTAATGCATAATATGTGCATTCGTGTAAGTCGTACAATAAATATAATTAATATTCTTAAAGAGTGAGAGAGAGAGAGAGAGAGAGAGATTTTACCTTGAAGGCAACAGGGAGAGTTTTGTTGCAGCGCCAGTGTGAAGGCAGAACAGAGCACAGAAAGTTGGGGCTGTCGGTGCGCACGAGCTCTCCGGCGTGGTCCGCCAGCACGTCCACCACGGAGCGCGTGTCCGCCGCATGCCGCGACCTCAGTGGTCCCGCGGCGCTCATGCCGCTCGCGCCGCCCGCGGTGCCGTCGCTGCCGCCGCCGAGCTTCGGGGTGCACGGGAACGACGCGGTGGGCGGCGTGAACCGTCTGGTGGTGGTCGGGTCTACAGGTATATGCATCACGAAACCGTGCCGTGTAAGTGCCACTTCAGAGTCAGGCAAAAAGAAACAACAATAAAGGGAAAACTAAAAAAAAAAAAAAAAACACTAATAAAGACTAATTCTCTAAGACTAAAGGCTTTCCTCGTGTTGATTTTTTTGTTGTTGCGGAGATTAGATAAACGGGACGAGCAGCGGTTGATGCAGCATGCGAAGCGTTAACCGCTTTCCCCCCTGACTGCAGCAAAAAGTTAAAATATATATCAAAAAATAAAGAAGCTAGAAACCGCAAATGAAGCGTGTGCTCTTCTGCACAGCGGTTTCGTGCCAGATGCAAATCACTCAGAAGTCCCGGACTAACTCCTGTTTAGGTACCAAAAAATAAAACAATAGGTCTATGACTTGTCAAAAATACATGAACTTTTTAAATTAAGATTTTTTTTTGCTCCCAAAGTAATCACAACACTACTTGCTCTACTGTAGAGTTTGCGTCCATCAGAAGCGAACACTATTTTCGGTTCACGGCAGATCCCGACAAGGCTAAAAAAACAAACAAACAAAAAAACTCGTATTTATTCCAGAAAAAAACAGGAAAGCATGAAGTCCCTCGCCAGTTTTTGTTTTCTTTTTCAATGCTGATCAGATCCACTCTGAGTCTGTGTGATCCTTTTCGCCATCAATGTTTTTTTTTTTTTTTCGGAGGCTCCGATGCGCGCTCGTTGCTCTCCAGACTGAATGTGCCCTACACACGCCAGTGTTTACTCAACTCATTTTAGAAGTTTCCGAGCGAGGACTCCAAGCGAGGACTCCACCAACGAGGAGTCTGGGCGTGGTTTGCCCTCGACCAATCAGAATCAAGAACAAAAGCGAAAGCGCTTTTTTTTTTGTGAGAAGCCCAGTCGGGACGCAGTGCCTTCTGAGCGCACTGGGGTTATGAGCTCCTGCGCATCTCTCACATTCATTACAATTAAATAAGACATTTATTAGCCGAGCATATCTGAGCTCTGTTGTCTGTAGGATATACATTTTTACCTGATGAACAAGGTTCAAATACATTTTTTAAAAATTATTTATTTATTTTATTTATTTTTAGATTGGCGCATACTGTTTTGTGTTCGTTTCGAAGAGCAGTTTGAGTGCACTAAATGGATGCAAAAAAAGCATAAACACGCTGGCACTGCTTAAGGGCATCACCACAGTTCTTCAACTAGTTCTAAATGACAGAGAGCATCATACTGATCCGGGACAGACAGAAACTGAAGTAAAGATTATTAAGCTGATTAAATTATTTAAAATAAGCCTACAAATTATTTTGAAGAGACAGACTGAGAACAAAGCAACCGCAAAACAGACATTTCCTACTAATCTTGCTACTATAATTCCTAATATAGTAGTATTATAATGAGATGAAAGATAACATCAAGATCATAGTAATACAATAATAATAATACTTATAATATTAATAATAATAATAACAACAACAACAACGGACAACGGGATACACTACTACTACTACTACTACTAATAATAATAATAATAATAATAACAACAACAACGGACAACGGGATACGCTACTACTACTACTACTACTACTACTACTACTAATAATAATAATAATAATACTTTAACATTTTATTAATTCAATAATAATCATGAGTACATATACCTTGTGTACATATACCATACTCTTTTAAAGATAATAATTATTTCAATAACTAAAATGAAGAAATCAAAATCAAAATAAGGAATAGTTGTGTCAGAACCAATTTTATGGGCGAATGCCATGCGCATGTGGACAACACAGTGCTGAAGATTGATTGTAAGCAGTGATGAACGCAATTAGCTAAGGAGTTGGAAGTGGTTCACGTGATGCGCCACACCCTTTACTCCCATCAGAGCGTCACCGCTAGTAGGCGCGTTTGCTGTTTAAAATGAGCCTGAGGTTAGAGAGGAGAGAGAGAGTGAGAGAGCGAGAGAGAGAGATTCCTAGACTGCCTACAAAACCGCATACTAGCGTACTAAATAGTAGTCTATGCCAAAATCATGCTCCGACCTCAGTTATTCCAGTGTACCAGTTATAGAGTAGTGCACCTAGTGCATCTCTTCTACATCGGTACATTAAAATTCTCCAAATTGTTGAAATAGACTGCTATTACTATATTGCGCATAATAAAGGGGCCTGAAAAAACCCTTTCAGTTAGGTCGCATAAGATTTAAATTCCTGAAAGCAATTAATGTAAATGTAATTATTATTATTATTATTATTATTATTATTATTATTATTAATAATAATAATAATAATAATAATAATAAAAGGGTTGAAATGTCAGAACTATTCTTATTACTATTCCTATTGAATGTTTCATACACACGCATACGAATTAGTATCACTACAAGAAGAAGGGCATTATGAAAAATCTTAGAAAATGCATTAAATCCAATTTTCCTAATTTCTATATTAAATGATAATGATTTCATAATAAATGTGTCTTTTTTAATGCCGTCCTTTATAACACTGTCATAGTGGAGTGTGTTAAAGTCTAAACGAGCTCTCTAAATATATTTGTATGTGTATTTTGACCAATCACATATCTTTGTGGGTTTTTTAAAACTTGTCTTTAAAATAATCTCATGAAACGGAAATGAATTTGTCTGAAATAATCTTTAACCGTGTCAAGCATTAAGCAGCAAGGGTTAAGATGATCCCAAAGCTTTCCGCCATTTCAACTTGTGCAAGGATTTATTTATTAATTATAAATAAAGTCACAACGGAGGTAATAGCAAATCGGATTAAACCTTTCATGTTATTCCCTTACTTGTGTTTAGTTTCTGACTGATTTGTGTGAAAAAATACAAGATTTAAAATGTAAAATGAACAAACGCAAATTACATTATATGCAGTGTGACTACGTTTCCGTTTAGATGCCATTTTTACCAGCTACCCATAAGCGAAAAAATACTAAATGATAAGCATCAGAATTTATTTAAACGAATGTAATTAATTTGCGAATAATAATGTAGCGTTTTTCATTTCTGCCCTCGTTTAGTGATACCCCTGACTTAAAACACAAAATCATGATGTCACTTTATGAGAAATTTCGGTGGATTAATTGACCAGGAATAGAGGAACATTAGAATAGGTAATATTAGAATAATCATGTAAAAAAAAATCCCATAAAAAACCTTTACGCAAATACTGAAAAACAACTGCATTTGTTATTTCTGTTATGTTGGAATTGATGAGTGTTTTTGAAAAACATGGGGGAAAATGACCACTGTGGACACAAATCTTTAGGTACCTGAATGCTTCAGGTATAACATTCTTGAAATTAACTTGATTGTCAAAAGTAAGGAATCAATTAACAACAGATGAAACTTGTAATAGCCTATAGAGGGCATTTAATAAAAATTGGAGGAAATGTTGACACCGTAGCTGTAGGATAAATTATTCCATTAAAGGAAAATTGCTCATTTTATTATTCATTAATTTTTATATGTATTATTGTTTTTCTTATTAAATAGTACTAATATGCGTATCAGTGTAACACCTGTACCCGTTTTCCTCGTTTGTCGGGTGGGATGCAAAAATAGGTCCCGAATTGCATAACACTTGGTGAAAAAGAAGGCAAGTGCACTGTAAGGTGCAGTTTAATCCAGGTTCAATGATGGGACGTTTCATTGGTCAACATATTACTTCGAATTTTCAAAGCAAATTAAATACTGAAGGAGAGACCTGACCACGCCAGCTTTTAAAACGTGCAGGTCTATATTTCTGATTTTTAATATAGATTTAATAATAATAATAATAATAATAATAATAATACATATGAGGGTGTGTTAGATGACTCAAGCCAACCAGCATCACTGGGGCATCATTGGCGCGTCCCTCACGCGTGGCATCTGTTCATTATTAATATGTTGAACCGCGCTTCTGTCACACGAGCCTCCGCCGCCTCTTCACCGCGCACTTTCTCCGGTTTCTAATACTCCCGTGCATCGGACATCTAATACCGCGTGTACTTTTCCTAATCCTCCTCCTTAAAGCACGCATGTCTTACAGTCGGACAGCGCCCGGTGGTCGCGTAATAACGTGATGAAAAACGACGTGACTTGTTACAAATGGACCACCAGCTTTCACGAGTTCAAAGAGAAGCGCTTGTTCTGCGCAAAGCCCAAAGAGCCCGCTATCTGACTTCAGCTCATTCGGCTTTAATCAGCGACGATGGCAAGACAGATGCAGCCTCATCATGATCTGATTATTTAGAGCTTTCGGCCCTTGCGAGATGTCAAAGGGCTTCATAGGGGGCTTTAAAAAATGCATTTATTCATCAAACTCGGTTCGGTTCATCCATTTTCAATAAACGATGTCACTGAGATGATGCATGTGTTGCAGTCAATCTACACACACAAAAAAGGTTCTCCGTGATAAATAATACACCACTGACTAAAATGTAAAAAGATATGAATGTAATAAGTTAGGACAGGGCTCCTTGACCTGAAAGTTAATGGGTTAAATCTTAGACGCTTATCTATATATAGGTGTGTTTTTCCTGACACTATCACTCTCTGTTGACATTTATTAAATATTTTGAAATTGGTAATTTGATAAATTAATTGACTTATATCCTAAATCATCATGAATGTAATCTATAATAGAACTGTAAACAGCCCTTCTGCAGGGAAAACACACTAAAGAATGACTAAAGGAACACAATTAGAAAATACTGACCCAAGCAGAACAGAGGGGCAATAATGCCACCACAAGTCGGCTGATTTTTTCATCTTTGCCAGCTGTGGGCGGCTGCACGGTTCTTTGCATTTGCAAATTACAGAGAGAGAGAGAGGGAGCCTTGAAGCCACAGAGTGCATTCCTTCCGTAAAAAGTGTCTGCTCGAGTTTCAGGCCAGTGGGCTTTTGCCCCGAGCCAGCATGCAAACAAACAGGGAGAAAAAGACACACATGCAGAGGAGGGAGAGAGAGAGAGAGAGCAGATGCAGCCAATCCATAGTGCTTTCTGCACTCACATCAGATGCATTTAAATCACATAAGTTGTATAGACTCATGAATTCAAGCATAGCTTAATTTCAAGTAGCTTCTGTTTAAAACAATTAATTTAATTTTACTTTTAACTTTTTTTGTAATGTGCACTCATTATCACACAATAACGCACACACATGTTGGTGTTAGAGGAGGTTTCTGCCATTGCAAAAGAGTTGGCCCTGTTTAAACTGCAGATAACTGTGTAATGGACGTGTGGTGAGAGATTTTGAATAAACACATATAAAATATGTATTTATGTAAGATCTGATTATAGCTGGCTTGCTGCAGGACTTTTACTGAAATATTTAAGATTGCAATAACAGCGCATGCAGATTTTTGTTTAAGCCTGTGCTCTTCTTGTGCAGTCAGTTCAGCTTCTACTAATGCTGAGTAAAAAACAGGTTTTTTTTCAGGTACAGCCTCACTTAACAGCTCTGTCCTGTAATGACATGAGTCGATATCAGATCAGTTTTATTTGACTGACATGACATAATGTGATGAACACCGTAGTGAAGTTATTTTTGTGGAGCAGTGAAAATGCTGTCATCCTTAAGTCACCTATGCATGTTAAAAATGATGAGAGTTTGAACTTTGGTTAGTGATTGTTGCTAAAATAGTCTCTCTTTTTTTTTTCTTTTCTCAATATGTGAACCAGAAATAAAAGACAACTCATTCTCCTCACTTGATTACAGATAAAATGTGGGCAGTTTAAAAAAAAAAAAAAAAAACAGCAAGCATAGAAGCTCTGTTATCACATCAGATGTCTGTCAGCGATATGTTAATTTCATTAATGAAAATTATACTGTTCCCCCAGGTCACATTGGTAATATCAGAAACCCTTCATGTTAGGATTTCCTTCAGAATCGGCTCTGTGTAAATGCATTAGTTTATTAGATATTGTGTTTCACATGGTTATTTAATCATATTATTTAAAAGCGTAAACAGCTAATGTTGTGTTTGCTATATTATAATTTGCAGTTGAAGAGTTATACACAGGACCTAAATGGCTTTTTTGCTCTTTACCTTGCCTCTAGAGGGGGCTGCTCATGAGCTGAGAGAGAGCTATGAATTTGTCAGTTCACTTACTTTCTCTTTCACACACACACACACACACACACACACACACACACACACACACACACACACACACACACACACACAC